>JAIPRK010000567.1:155681-174434 GCA_025469195.1 Chaitophorus viminalis | reverse complement strand
GTCTCGGAAGACATTTTTGTGTTTAATTTAAATAATGATAATATCGTAACTATCGATAATTCGTAGGGCGCGACCGCGACTCGACTGCTCCCGGAGCGGCCATCGCCGCGCGGCTGTAGACGCACACACTTCGGTCGCGCGGCTCAGTCGCGGTCTTAGGAATTACCTACATTTAAAAATAGGAAAAGATGTACCCACGCGGCTGAAAACGGCGGTTGCGCGACTACAGCCGCACGCATAGGAATCTCACAGTAATGATTCATATTGAAGATAACATGAAATTAATAATGACCGTCGGATATTAACCGAGTTACATACCATTTATAATGCAATGAGATTATACTTAGTTTTTATGATTTCATACTACATGTATAAATATGTTTATGACCTTATAGAAATAAAATGCAATATTCAGAAACCATGTATAATTTATAACATCGCAGTCAACACAGTGATATATTAAATATTAAATAGAAATTTCGATTACAAATGCTTTTCAATATACAATCACAATACGAATATAATTTACATTTTAAACTTATAATATAAGAACAGTAACAAGTTAAAAAAAAAACTATATATTCAATGATGTGCAAAGTTATTTTCTTCTTTATAAATTCAACATTATATATAATAATAACTTAAGAACTAAATTCGAACATTTTTACAAATCTATTGTATCATTGATTAGCTATAATAACATTTTTACATACATTTTTTTATGATTTAAATTATTTTGCTTTTCCGAGATTTTATTCGACGACAAAAGAAATAAATAATAATAAGTAATAGTAAGTATATTAAATACGTAATATGTAGCAAATACGGCGTACATAATATAGGTACAACAATGTCAGGTGATGTATTGCTCACAATTTTTTTTGATTTATTTATTATTATTATTTTTTTTTTTTTTTTTTGTACTTTGAATACATTTTGTTGAATTTTTTTCTTTGATTATGTTAATCTTCAAGTTCGCAAAATATCGAATTCAATGACATGGTTTTTTTCAGTGTGTTATAACTTTTGTTAATAACTTCTTTAATCTGAGTAAATATATTATGATTGTGTACAGATCTGGCTGTGTTTGTTCTCTCGAAAGGTTCTGTAATAATAGTAACAGATAATAATAATAATAATAAAATTAACATTTAAATGTGCGATAAAAAAATCAAAAGTTTCAGAACTCGGGATTTACAACAAGATGTGTGGCACATCACCTCGATGTCATTTTATTTAAGTGCAAAGCAACTGTTTTATTCGCTTAAAGTTTATTCACTCAACAACCCAAAACTGGTTTTCATACACCACTTCCGCCATCATTGATCGGAAGTCAAAATATTTACGGAGACGTACGCTGAACTTAAGAAGTAACGTCGGTGGCCGATTACCGCAATCAACCAATCACAGAGTTCCTAGCCATTGTCAGAGAGTTCAAATGTAAACGCGAAAGTGGGTAAATTTAACGTGAATAGAGGATAGTTAAAGTAAGGCAGTGATAATTACTTTCTAATATTTTTCAGTTAATACGACTAAGTATAATATAATATACTGTCCCTATTCATGCAAAATACGGTAAATCCAAAAACACACATTTTTGATAAGTATTTTTAAGATTTTACTAACTTTGAAGTTTAAACATGTATATCTACACGTGTATAAATTTTTTTTGAAATTTTAAGTCGATGTTTCTTTTTAGTTTAAACAAGAGTTTTGTATCTGTGCAGTTAGTAAATAATATTATACTCAGAGATTTACATTTATATAATAAATGAAAATTATTTTCTATACATTTTATAAACCTAATATTTATAATCAATGATGTTATATACTATTTTACATAGATTTTTATCCTATATATTGTAATGTAATATAAATCCCAAGTTGGCAATTTTTGGACTTAGCGCATTTGCCTGAATAGGAATAATACTCAACAGTTGTTTAATTTACCTTCGATTCCAATATATTTCCATTGTCCCGGATCGTTTTTAATGGTTTCGGCGAGTCGACAGTGTTCTAGCGGTATAGGTGTTCCCATTCTCACGGACACGGCGAGCTTCTGATAACTACAACATATTATATAAAACAAGAATTAATAAGAAAAATAATTAAGAAATAATAAAGAAAGTACGTAACTGCAGGTAAAGAGGTTCGAAGTCGTAAATATTATAATTTATCATATTATATATATATTAAGACCAATAAAAACTAGCCAAGTGGTTTATACGTAGTGGCCAACAAGCAACACTTTAATGGGTCAACACATTTCATTTTCACACAAACTCAATATTTGGTTTACAAAACACACATACAACACGTATACTAGTTATACTCAGT
This sequence comes from Chaitophorus viminalis, assembly GCA_025469195.1. Classification (NCBI taxonomy): domain Eukaryota; kingdom Metazoa; phylum Arthropoda; class Insecta; order Hemiptera; family Aphididae; genus Chaitophorus; species Chaitophorus viminalis. Next base: position 172,097 of record JAIPRK010000567.1, on the reverse strand, counting down.
TAACGATTAATCGTACTCGCGCATTGACATGATATACGCAAAAATATTACGGTATATCTAATTAACATAGTTATGTAAACCCGTAAATTATATGAATTGTATATTAAAATAATTTTTATTCACTTGAAATTGTTATAATATTCGAAAAATTTCAACAGCAACTCGCCGAGGGATTGCTGATTGTCGCTCTTCCAGCTGTTACTGGGTAGTTGTTCATGCATGTGCACGAACTCGATATTGGTTTCCGAGGAGAACTTCATGCCGTAGATGCATTGCAACGAAGGTAACACGGGTGGTTTGACACCTGGAAAAACGATGGCGATTTAAAAAATCACTTAATGTAATAATATTTTTATTGATGTCTAGCCAGAGGTACGTCTTTAGGAAAAATTCAACGAATTGTACTTACATTGCAAAAAATTTATGACCATCAACACCAAAGAATAGCTGGAAAGCGTCATTTTTATCGGATCGTTGATGTTGTGATAAGACGCCCATAGTTTAATGGTTAACACCAATGGCCGGACTCGATAATCGACTGCAATGCAAATTTAAAATCATACAATAGTACTAAATATAATATAATACACAAGAAAAGCTCTTCAAACAGTTTTAAGTAAAATATTATGAGTTATACCTATTATGTAATACATACCTCATTAATAATTAAACGCATTCATTAGCCATGAGATGATTATCATATAATAAATTTATAACGTATGTAATATATAATTGTCTATATAAATAATTTATATTGTTACATAAATGTGAGACGGTCTTTTAAGACATAGATAGTTTTAGTTTAAAACTTATTATTATCTGTACAACTAGTTCTAATTCGATATATGTATGTAGAATTATTAGAGATGCAACTAATTTAAAGAGTTAACTACTGTACCTAACCAACTATTTAATTTAGTTACATTACTCTAACGAATGTGGTGTTCAGAACAATTAATGTTTAAGAGATTTTCGGACTCATAAATATAATGAGGTACCGAAAATAGTTCAAGGACAAAGTAGGATAAAATTATAATTATAATTTCAAAAGCTTAAAATTATGGTTTACGATTATTAATTTTTTAGTCACTGTTGAAATTTAATGCAGATATTTAAAATATATAAAACAATTCTTGAGATCTTTAAGCATATAACTTACAAGCGGTCATTATTTAACTACCAGATTAAGTACGAGATAGGCCAGTTCTAATATTGGTACAAAGTGGCAGGTAAAAGTAAATGTATATATACCTACGTATACAAGTTGAATTACCTAGCTTGGCTCCAGTCAAAGAATTTTTATGAAATTAGTGCGTATTGGAATATTTGAAACTTGGCTCTTTAAAAATCGAAAAAGTGGTGTATTCAATTAAAATGGGCACCCTCTCGTCATTAATAATAATACAATGATAGATTATAAATTGTTTATTTTTAGGACAAACTTGAGTTGGGAACAGATTATTACCCAGATGACACCATTAGGTGGTTGGCTAGAATGTCTCCCAAAAATTTTGTTTTTTGTTACGTTAAATTAAAAATTATTATTAAAATAGTTTGATTACAACTTAAAATATTGTGATTTTTTTTTTTTTTAATCATAAATATTTGTATTATAATAAGTTAATAATAAGTTCAACTACGGAATAATTTTAAAAGACACGTCTTTTACAAAATTTAACTGGGTCAACTGGCTACTAGTAAAATAAAGCATCTTTTCTTTTAAAATATTTTTTTTTCGCTGTATTTTTTATTGTCTTTTTTGGGCGTGGGTGAGCTTCGAAGTGATACGTAAATTTCATTCAGAATTCCAAGTAAAATTTCTATTCAAAAAATAATGTTTTTACATACTACTAACACCACAAAACACTATACTTATTTTATTTTATATTTTATTAGATGGACTCAATTCGAGTATTGTCGAATAACACCGCTGAGCCAACTCGTGTTTATTTTAAGTGATCAAATATCTCACGACCCGCGTTTTCCTATTTTTATATTCTAAGCTTCAATATTTTTATTTTTATAAAAATATAACGGATGTATTAAAGATACTACATTCAATGTATAAATAATACAGTATTATTATCAGAAAGAGCGTCGATGAGGGAAAAGTATTGACACCAAAAGTGGAAAAAACAAACATTGGCTGAGATATTTGGAGAGCGAAGGATACGGACATACGGACAATTGAGAAGCAGATGTTTGTAAGTCATAGTAATTCCCACCAATGGTTGAATAGGAAAAAAAGTAAGGATAACGGACTCTGTGTCTATATAGTCGAATAATTAGCGTTCCAAAGCACACGAATCTAAAAGTAACCAGAATAAGATAAAAGGGGTACGTTATAGCATGGAGAAAAATGAAGAGTAAGCTCCGTCTCCTTCATTCAATTCAACCACTAATCCCCACCGCAATTAGGTAGGAGGGGGGGGGCAACAGCCTTGTGTTACATGTAAAAATAACAAATAATATAATATTATAATTTTGTACCGAAATATTATAATATACGAGCTAGATAATAATATGTAGATATGCTCACGTCTCGAATAGCAGTACAACAGATGAGTGTTGCGTATGCCGACCACGTTGTTGCAGCACAGGTCCACGTCGATCTTGCCGCCGAGTCCGTCGTTCCACCGGAACTTTAGTATGGGCACCTTGGCGTAGACAACGCGCACGTCGGCCGTCGACCGCTCGTGTTCCAGCAGTCCCATCAGCCACCGGAGCCGTTGCACGCCCCACACCCGGTACCGTTGGTTGTGGTACGACTGCAGCAGACCAACCGAGCCGACGCCGCCCCCGTAGCCGGGTATCATTTCCGCGGACGTGCAACAGGTCAGCATGCAGAAGTCCGCGTCGCTCACGTCGCCGCCGAACCCGTTCATCGTCGAGCCGACCAGGTACAGGCCGCAGCCGGGCGCCCGGCTCTTGATTAGCGCCGACAGCTTGTACCACAGGGCCATTTTCATGTCGTACACGGCCTCGGACTGACGGTTGGCCGAGTATTTGCGCCACACGGACAACGACAGCTGAGAAACAATTTAAATACCATGTATCGTATATAATTCGATAGTTCCCAATCTGATAGGGGGACAGGGGGACAGGGAGCCCTCTTCTCATTGAGAACGCGAATGATTGTGTGTTATGATTCGTAGTCGATTACCTATATATGATATCATACAATATAATGGTGTTTTCGATATGCTATAATATTTTGGTCAAGCTTAACAATTAAATAATTTTTAAATCAATATACGAATAATTAGAATGTATAATTTACCTATTACTACCTATTACAATGTTAACAGTTTAAGGGAAGAGAAGAACTTCAGAAGAAAGTCATTAGACATATTACAATATTACATGTGCAGATGAACGAATATGATTGTTGAGAAAAAATCGAATACGAGGCTGAAATGATTGAGGCAGAATTTGATGGTGATGGTGATCAGATTAGGTTACGTTAAGGTATATGGCCACAATAGTTTAGAGGAAGTTTTAGAGACAGCCGACGGTTAAAAGACAAATTAAGACATTTGTATATCAGGAAAGGAAACCCGCATTTAAATGTTTAAAGATTTAAGAACTGCAATATTACCTTGGTCTAATTTTTGATTCAACTTACACGTGATACACCACTTTTGAAATACCGGCTATTAATGTATCTACGTCCTACACCTAATAATATATACAAATCATATACATACAAACATATACAAATCGATTTTTACCGTTTGAAAAAATGTCACACACAATTGATAATGTGTGGGTCATAGAAGCCCAGGGACGCATGAAATTTGCCTGCGAAGACCAGTAAATAGTATACGAAGCTCCAGGGATGGATTATATCTTGTCAAATGTGTACCTATATTATGTTATCATATATAGTACATTAAGGTGAATATAGTATACCTTATGAATTTTCGATTTGATGAAAAATATTATATTGTAAAAATATAAGTAAAAAATTTAAAACGTAAGAACGACAAAAATTGTATATCAGTTGTAATTTGTAAAAATAATTCATGATTATTTAATTTGTTAATACGCATTACGCATATTAGTATTTTAATTTTTAACACGCTTAAGGTATTTAATTATTTTACTTGAAAATATTATACATTCTGTTCATTCAAGTGCAGTATGACAGCTAACAATGTCTCAAATTGGTTTCAAAAATCAATTGTTAATACACAAAAAATACAAAATCCCAAGCGTTTTTCTAATGTCATAAATCATAAGTATACATATTTTCGAGGCAACATTTTATAAAACCTACTTTTATCCATAGAGAAAAATACTTCACCATTTTATGCATTCATATTAGTTTTAGGAATTAATTGATTGAACAAAAATATATATTCTATAGCAGTGGTTCCCAAGCTCTTCTATTCTACGCCCCCTTTATATATTTTCAAAAATCTCGCGCCCCTCTTTTTTAAATTGAAAAAAAATTAATCATATTTTTTTTATATTCTTTAAAAATAAACTTTAATGCGGCTAAACACTTATAGTCATTATCGGTTATCCATTATTGATACCCGAGAACGGATAAAGAGAACCAGTCCACTAATTTTATTTCTCTACGTTTTAAAATAAAAAAAATTTAATCAATAAAAATTGTATTTCGTAACAACTGCTTGCGCCTCCCCCGCAATGTGTACATGCCTCCCAGTTTGGGAACCAGTGTTCTATAGAGAGACTCACAAAACATAATTTATATATTATATTTAAATTTAAGATATATTTTTTAATCAATGATTACTTCGTCTGATTCATCTATAGTTATTCGAGTATCGTCTTGGACGATTTGTTTTGCATGCGAGTCGTATCTTTTCGGGTCCGACAAATAATATGAGTTTATAACAGTTCCTAGGGATCCTCCAAGGTTCCATTGCCACTGTTTGCAACACGGCTGCTGCAGTGATAGTTTTCTGGGAATATTCCTGGTAGCCTGTAGAAATCGAAAATAAAATTAAAACCTATCCTGCATTCACGAAAAACATGTGTGTACACTGTAAATTAATATATTATATATTCATAATATGCTTCGGAAAATATAGGCAATCTCATGGAACAATTTCAAACAATACAAATAATTGCACTATACCATTCGCATCGAATATAATTTTTACTCTATATTCAATAATATGGAATGTCCGCATACCATCTACATTTTTCGAGCCATTTATAGAATTCCTTATTTTCTATTTTGTACATAAGTACAAGATGTACGATGACGTATTATACTATATAGTATAGTAGTGGGGAAACGATTCCCAAAAAACGATTTGTGTTACGTGCAATTATCATAAAAGTTAAAAATAAAAAATATAACTTACGTATGCAACCTGGTGGAGTTTGTGTAAATCACTGTAATACTGCAAATGATGATTCTGTGGTATGTTCGTTTGTGAATATCCATTCTTGAATTTTTCTGTATTATCATTCATGAACTGTGGTAATCTATCAATTATTATAACAGTAATCATGCATTAATAATAATACGAATGTATTTTAATAAAAGTGGTCCACTAAATGGTAAATAACACACAATAATAGTTAACTATTAAATAATTTAAACACACTAATGATAATAGCATCCTAATATTGAATGTAATGAACGTTCATAATTAGGTTAAAACGGCCATGGAAATAATGCGTAACGGAAAATATTATTCCAACCACTTAAATAACGTTTAACAAAAACAAAAACATGTTCTAAGGAACATTATGTAAACACTGTGAACCGTTTTGTTTATGTCAGTACTTTGCTTTTATGAGCACGTTTAAATTAATTAATCAATTAATTAAATATTGATACGTAACTGATTAATTTTTTTATATTTTAATACAGAAATCATTTATTCGTAAGTCACATATGTGTTATATTTATAATTTCTAAATAAATAAATAAGTAGATCAGTGGTGTACCGACGAGGCAGTGATTTAACTTCTCATAAGAAAAAATGTTATTATAAGAATAGAATCGTATAAAAAAATTGTAACTATACTTATAGTACCCCCCTCCCACAAACGAATTCTGCGTACGCCACTAAACTCACTGAAGTAGACATATTATGGATAAAAATAAAAAAATATCATGTTATTAGTTGTATTTTAATATAAAGAATAATGTTTATTATAAAATTATAATAAAAATAAAGTCTTTACAGGTACCTTTAGTCTTTACCTTAAATACTTTACGGATGACGAAACAATCACATTACTACAGAGTACGGACGCTATATCAACGCTGTACAAAAACACATTTAATCGAGAAAATATAGATAAATTATTGTTATCCGAGATGGAAAATATTGAGTCGACTTGTTTACAGATAAATGTGAAATACGACGTAGAGTATTATACAGGTAATATAAATTATATCTTTGAGTATATATCACTCAATTATCAATATCGAATATTGTATAAAACATAATAATATGGCCTATTGGATGGAGTATAACCACTGATGAAATAATATACAGAGCTATTATAATAGGAATAATTCAACAATAATTGTACAGGCTGGAATTTTTGAAAGAAAAAATTTGAATTTATACATTTTTTCAGTTTCAACAACATTTTACTAGGTACGCAAAGACCAACTTCTCAAAAATATTGTTATCTATTCGTTGGGTTCGGGGTTTAAATGTTTGAAATAATAACCTAATATTACAGAAAGTAGAAGATAGGAGAAGCCGATAGCGAGGCACGTCCTAACCTAAGCACCTGTTTTATTAATGAAGAAGAAGTACCAACTGTATAAAGTTATTGCCCGTGTGTATCATTATATGGAATATGATGTTCACGAATGTGCCGCGTTCGTCGTCGGTTTAATGAAAAATCCCAAGGGGCTGGAACACGACCACCGTTGCCAAACGAAAACGGTCGATACTTAAAATATTACAATAATAATATTATGTAGACGTGTATGTGACGAGCTGATCTCTTACCCGGAAAAGTGTTTGGCCATGGTTTTCCATTCGATGTTTTCGCACGTCTCGACCCCATCGCGGTTGGACCGGCGGAACGGGTCGTAACAATGCGACGGCTGCTGCTGCTGCTGCTGCTGCTGCTGCGTCGTTGTCGTCGTCCTATTGTTGTTGTCGTGCGGCGGCCCGACTTCCGGCCGGCCTCCGTACTTCCGGACACCCGGAAACTTTTTGTTCGGCCGCCGCGGTAACCGGGCACCGTTCGCTTGCCAATGATAATAGTCACCTCCTCCGTCGCGGTTGTCGTTTTCGCGTTTCCCGTCGTCTCGCGTCTTCCAGTACTGCTGGTCGGTCATTTCCGTTGCGGCCGAATCGTCTGCGCACCGGTTGTTTCCACGGTCATTTAAGTCGGACACGCCGTATTAAGCGCTTCGAAAACCCGCTACTATCGCACTGCGCGTGCGACAGATCGGAACTGGATTAGACTGAAGACGCGTGTGATAGTGTGTGTGTGTGTTGGTGTTCTTTTATACACGTATATGCGTGTGTGTATGAACGTGATTCCGTGTGGTCCGGATTGCGAGATTATGATGACGACGATAAGCCGACTTTTGTAAGGGCGGCGGACGGTGGTGGCGGTGATGATTTTTAATGACATGAAAATCCCTCTATGTTTAGGTACGCCCGAATGCCATAGGTGCGAGTCGTCGTAGTTCGACGATTCTTGCGATAAGAAAATCGCTGATAATACCCCTTCTCCCGGTCACCATCACCGCATCGTCGTCCCGGACGAGCAACGAGTTTCATGCGCGAAAAGATTGGCAAGTAGAGAGGGACGGCGGAGAGAATGCGTTCAAACTATTTTCGTGCTTTTCCACTTTAACTGAAAACTATCAGATTCCCCGGGACCATGAATGTTAAAGGGATTATGATTTTCTGTCTTTGTCTTTCACATGCTAAACATAGACATTTAGACGTTTCCAACGTACCAATTGATCGATTAATGCAATAATAATTTTAAAACTGATTCTTCGTTAAGTCTACTTTAGATCGACTTTCTCATTTTATAATTGTGTGCCCCAAAATTTCACAAAATAGAATTAAAACAAATTGAAAACATAAAAATCAACAAAAGTTAATGGATATGTTATGCAGAAAATTTAAAAATATGAGAAAGTCGATCTAAATCAATTCGAATTTAAATCAATTTTCAAAATTCTTATCGCAATTGTTCGAATAGTTCGTTGTAAATAGAATACGTCTAAATTCCTATATAGCACGTGTGACAGATAGACATAGCGAAGATCATGGCTATAAATCCTCTTAACTGAGATGAGCCTACGCCAATAGTACCGATTGCGATCCATATCCACTTGTCATGGGTACATTTTTTATTTTTGTTAAATTTTCGGATTTTCCTGTTGGCTATAATATATTATCGCTATATGCCTATATCAATTATTATTGTAAATATTTTTCGATTGTTATTTTTAATATGAAAAACATTCAAATTAAAACCGTACCTATTCGGTCATTGTCCCGACATGATTCTTTAAACTAAGAAATGTGACTTTTTATTTTTAAATTGTGTACCGCAAACATTTATCATCATTATTTCAAAGTTTAAAAATCCACGTAGGTCATGGCTTACCTTCACTTAAAACTGCTTAGCACGACAATGATGGTGCGCACTAATCTCTCGTCTGTCACCTATCCACAGTAATAAACGAATTTCACCGAATGGATATTTTTATAATAACGAATGCGAACAAAAATTAAACATTTTTAAATTTTATTGATCCCACCGATCGAACTAGATCAACTTTGTTTGTTATTGATCACGGTTATCTTAACCGTGTTATAGATGCAGGTACCGAAAACATGACGTTGTATAAACCAATTACACAAACAGCCTGACGCCCAAGGTTAAATAATATTATTATCCAAATTATCTGTAGAACGATTTGCTTAAAAATGTCTTTAGTATCACTATTAGGGATGGGCATCAAATCCGAATATCTGAATTTTCCGAATATCCGAATATTCAAATCCAGATTTGAATTAAATTCATATCCGAATTTTCCGAAGTATCCGGATTATTTGGGTTATTCAGATTAATTAATTATTTTTATTGCTAAGCACAAAACAACACTGGTAGTTGAATGCGTCAGAAATATTATATATCCGTTCAAAATTGTATGTTAATGAGTTTAAATATAATTAGAATTTAAAAATGAGACATCGAACAGCAAAATTGAATTGAATAATCCGGATACTCCAGATAACCTGTCAAATCCGGATTCATTAAATTTGGATTTGATAAATTCGAATAATCCGGATATTTTTTAAATCCGGATATGCCTATCACTAATCACTATATAGGTATATTATGCTAATTAAAATCGTAGTTCCAAAGCATAACTACTAACTTGTGCGTGTGCGTGAACGTGTGTCGTCTTCTATTTAATAAAATACAATTTATGCGTTCAGCGAAGTTTTTAATAACGAATTAGGACACAATGTAATGTATTACCCATATAAGTACGATTCTTTTCATAAGGTATACGTATAAATACGTTGAAAATATAATTTTTAAACTCGCGTGGTACGTTGTTAATAATTCAATGATTTCGAATACGATTTATGTGGGTGTTGAAGGTGAATGAGTACTCACTTCACTGGAAAATACGACGTAGGGTTGAATATTGACCGTGAATATTAAAAAGAAGTAGGTACATCAGTACATGTGGTGCGAAGGGTGGTTTTATTGAATCTACAAACAGTAACAGCCAGTGCTATTAATGCAGTGTATAGGATGAAAATAATTATTTATAAGATACTGGAGTAATCAATATTTCGTTTGTTTGCGTTATACGCGTAGGCGTGTTCTGTGTGTATGTTGATTTTTGGCACATGAAATATGAACGCAAAGTATTTAATTGTCAGATAAACGTACTTGCCTGTCACGAAACTTTATTATTGTTAGTAAATATTCAATACTAATAGAAACTATGATATTAGTACAATAGTACATTACAAATTATAATGAATGACAATATTATCTATAATATATAATTTAAATAGTTTATTATATATAATAGAATTCTATTATATATAATAAACTAATATTTAATCACTTTAGAGTTCAACTAAGAATCTTTAATTTCATCAAAAACATAAAAAAATTAAATTATCTCTTACTTTTTGTTGACATTGCAGTATTTTTCACAATATCCACGTAAGCTCACACGGAGCGATTTATTTCAAAGTCTACAATAAAACGTAATTTATAATTTAATTTCTAAACAATTTTTGAAAAAGAAAAATGAATAATTAAAATATAACTAATATCTTGCAACCGTGATTCTATAAACATGTTATCATAATCCATCGTAAAACAAATAATCTACTAACCATATTTAATGATAATCATATGATTAAACTATATTATAATTCAAGAGATTTCAACCATTTCAATCGTATTTTTTCAATAATTTAGTATATGATTCGTAAGTTGATTATTCGTTTTGATCTTTAAGTGAAGTTAACTGACTGAGTACCTATCTAAATCATAGTTATTCTACTTAGAAACATTGAATTGATAATACGTATCCATAGAATATGATATTATCTATACATTTTTTATTCCTATACTTAATCGCATAAAATATTATGAGACGTCCTTGGATCACGATTATTATTCAATATTTTGATGGTCGTGAATACCGCACTCTTCTATGTGCATTTAGTTCAATGGAAATAGATTTTTAAAAGGAACAAACACCACTATTAAGAGTTACTATTTTCTGTATTGGAAAATGAAAATAGGACTAAAAATAGGATTAATTAAAAACAATATTACACTGCATTTTCGTTTTAAAATTGCTAATATTATTATTTAATTATTCATAATATAAGAACATAAATAAAACATATATATAACAATACAAATAATATAATCATTATTAAATTAGTATACAAAATCAATACAATATAGTAGGCAAAATAATGTAACACCTATCGTATAAGTCAATGTTTAAAAGATTACAAAATAATATTATATATAATATAGGTAACAGAATGACTAGAAAATGTATTTAACAATAATTATGACGCTTATATTACAAGCCATCAGTTACGTAGTTACAGTGGAACAGGGGATTATCTCCCCTTTGAACCAAAAAACCATTTGTAAATTTGGTTTTTTGTTAGCTATTAAAAAATGTCTGGTTGGTTTTGGTTCTATAATAAAAATGTAAATTGTACACTACAATTATTTACTTATATGTGAATATCGGAAACAACTAATAAAATACTTATAGTTAATAAGTAGTCTCTTAAAAAAAAAAAACCACAGTAAAAACCAATGAATATATGTATTTCGTCAATACATCAAAATCTATTGTTACATGAATTTAAATTACTATTAAGAACCGATATTTAAATTCAAACAATATTTGTTAATTGAACTTACATATAATATTCGGTATTTGCTTGTGTTATATTTACGTGTCATTCACTGATTATAATTTCACTACACTTCAGACTTACTAGCAATCCAATTGTTGTATAAAACTAATCATTGGATATATAGAGCATTTAGTTTTGAATTTGGGATAAATATTAAAATATGAAATATTGTATCCTTTGATAAGATAAATATAAGGAATTATTATTTTAGAAGAGCCAAACTCTATATTTTTAGATAAATATACGTTTGCCACATAAGTAATCACATAAAGTACATTTTAAACTTAAAATTATTAATTTTATAAATATATTAACCTATGTATTAACAATATTTCGAAACAAAACAAAATTTAAGTTGCGAGTAAGCAGGGGCGGCTTTAGTTCTTTGCTTGGGGGGGGGGGCAATATTTTTTTGGATATATATATTTACGCTATAATAAAATTAGACAGTAAGTGTTTATATAATATAGCAAGAATTTGTGTATTAAGTTATTATATAGAGTAAAAATTAACAGTGTATTTACTATTTATATAATACATAAAAAAATATATACAAATATTAATATCAATGAAATAAAAAATAGGTATTTGGTATATATAACTTTGACTATTGACAATAGGTATATTTTTGGAAAGTTCAAATCCTGAAATAATATGATTAAGAATTGTAATGTAACTATTGAAGTTTTGATTGTCATAAGATTTTTTTATAAATTTAAATTACCTTTATTGTTGTTAGTTTGTTACTTATAACTTATAAGTTATAATATGAAATTTAAATTTCTAACAGTAGTCATGAGTTTTTGATTATACGTTCCTATCAAGTTATCAATTATTACAATTTCGTTATCAGATGATAATTATTTTAGATTTAATCTAAGACCGTGTTTTAGATCAAAATATTATCACATAATAATTAATATGATACAATTTATACACTTATACATGACTAAATCAATGAAAATATTTGACAAAATAAAGAGTAAGATGTCTTGGGGAGGGGGGACATGGCCTCTATGCCCCTCCCTAAAAGCCGCCCCTGCGAGTAAGCGACCAAGAAATTGTATAAGAATTTAGAATAACGGAAATCGAGTCAATCCTTTCTTTTGATGTGATATCTAATAATCTATATATGGCGCATTTCAATGACTTATTAATACTGACTTTTTCTACCTATATGATAGCATCACTCACGACGTTTTATAAAATTATATTTTACAATTTAACATGAAATCAGTATGTGGGGATTAAGGGATTTGGTTCTTCAGAAATATTCTATTCTACAGTGATTCAATATAAGTTTAATATGGTTTTAGTACTAACTATAGTTATATTTCGTTGTTATTTTTGATAAATCGAGTGAATTCGATGCCTATATCTATGATATTATGATTGAATTATCTTTAATATTGTGTAGGTTGTGAAATATTTAATTGATTGTACATCACAATACTTGACAAACTATTATAACGCGTAATAACTCAGTGCTTGGACCATACGGGTTAAGTGCTAGTGTTATTATAATTATGCATTTAGTTCTCGATAATGGTTATAAGTTTATAACTATAATGATACATTATTTTTCGATTTTAGGATTTAGTAATAGATATAGGTAATAGATAATTATTATCCAATTTTGAATTTCTAAGCATTGTGTGTGAACTGTAAAACGAATCTTTTTTTTAAAATTTTTACCTAATGAACATACCACCAAAACGTTTTTTAAAGGCATTTTAAATATTTATAATTAAGAGAACTAAAACAATGTCACTATATAGTAGTTACACAGATGTTTGTATCTGATTAAACAGTAATGGTATTGATAGTGAAACTAAGAGTTTTGACAACACTTGACGTTTTGATCATTTTGACCGTCTTTATTGTTTCCATGTTTCACATAATCTACGACTAATTCCAAACCGATTAGAGCCGTCAAGTCCTTACAATTTTTGTTTTCACCCTCTTCGTTTTGGGTGATTTCGGGTCCGTCTCCCTCTACGTCAATGATTTTTTCTTCTTCCGGTGCCACTTGTTTGTAGATTTTCGTTAAGTTTCCCATCAAATAACTAGTCCCATGCTTGTTGTTGATTTTTTCAAGTTCTTCCATTTTGGACGGTTCGGGTACTCGGAATGCTGAATAATGTCGGTCCTGCTTTAACGGATCTGAACGTATCTGTAAGTTTAAAGGCTCTGCTTCTGGAGTCTTAAAATACACCGGTGGATAAGTAGGGGGGTAAAATGGAGGGTACCATAAAGGAAATTGTGGTTCTGCTTGTGCAGGCGGTAAAGGTACAAAGTCCATTTTCTTGTGCTTGGCTTCAGACGATAGTTCAGTCTTTCCATTATCTTTCCACGTTCGTTTTCTTCCTCTTTTATTTAAGGATAACGTAGGGGAAGATTTTGCCTGTACGAATCTTTTGAGCATTTCGCTAAAATATAATCCTGGTGGTACAAAGGTCGAGTTCGTTTGATAAGGAGGTGTGGCTGCAAGTAAACGACTTATCAAGTCACCATTTCTAAAATCCGCTGGAGACTCTCGTACTGTGCCCGACATAATCTATAAATTATATAAAATTATTATTAAAACTATGAAATTGAACAAATCTAATTCACTGTAATAATATTATACATAGCTAAATTGTCTGTGTCACTTCGCTTATATCATTATATTGAATGTCTACCTTGTATTTGATTAGGATATTTATTATTTTTTAAATTATAATATATAATAAAAATATAATTTAAATGATATTAGTGATATTAGTTGATACTTGCATAATTTAATAGAAAATTGTATTGTATGTAGTATTTAAATTTATAACTGCCAAGTTTATAAATAAAGCAGTAATTGTAAAAGAAGTTAAATTATTATAAAAAACTTTATAAAATTGAAAAATATAAATATATAATATATAAATTATAAATAATAATAATGAAATTATTATGATATATTTTGAATATTTAAAAAGTTATTGCTTTGATGACTTGAACATTTTAAAATACAAAAAAAGTAATATGATTAAAATGTATACATAGATTTGTAAAGAATAGCAAGATTAGCGAAAAATATTATTTAATGTTAATTATATAATTTAATCGTAAATTTTGAACAATATTGAACATTGAATAATTACTAATTATTATGTATAATATTCATTGTTATTCTAAACAAAATGAATATATAATATTTTCAATGTTCCAATTATAAACTTACGAGCATGGTTTAAATGTATATAAAGCCCACCTATTATATGTTTGTATAGAAACTACAAATACTTCCTAGTAAAATGTTAAATATTTTCAATCTTATAAACTTTTGACAATGCCATTCATACTTTAATTATTAGGATTACTAGACATCAGATCATTCGGACTCGTGTACTGAATAATTTTAGTAATGATTGTACTCGCAACAACTGTGCAGAATTAGTGTTGTTATTATTATTTTTATTCGCCTACAACTTGAACACTCTAGAGATTTATGTTAAAGTTTGGAATTACAATTGGATGTGGACTGATTAAAAATTTGATTAGCACACAGTCTCGTGGCGTCCAAAAATATATATAATTGGTACGTTGCGGTGGAAAATAATATATGCACGTCTAGTTAACTATAACCCCAGAACTCATTAGTCATCATCGTCCTCGACAATGCTGTACATATGCTCATCCCCGCTGTATACCCTTTTCGCGCACAAAAGCAAAAAACACGCAATCACGTCGAATGGACTTCATTTCGAATTTACTGCCAACTACTGTATAATTGTAACAATTCACCCCAATTTATATTGGGAACTTGACAACGTAACATAATGTCATCAAAATTTCACGGTTTTATGAAATGCGATTTACACCATTTATAATAACCGCGAGTGATTGACAAACGTTGCATTATCCTTTTTGGCATTTTTGTCTAGCATGCGTTATGCACGGGGAATCAGCATTCAAGCATACGTACGAAAATGCGTTACTTGGGACAAGTGATGATTATCTAAGTTTAGTAGGATGATAAGTAGCTATAGCGAATAATAATTATGTGGTAAGTCCGTTTTAAAATCTCAATGTTATGGTTGTAATAAAAATAGATATATTTTATTATCATTATTCATTAATTGAATAAATCAAATAGTTCTAAATGATTAATACTCGGAATATATATAAGAAAAGTATAAATAAATAAATAATTAAATTTTATATTATTTAAATAGGTATACATAAATGTATATATATATATATATATATATGAAAATAAATGCCTAGAATATTATACATAAGTAATATACACTTTTAATATTATTAATTTATTAGGTACTCATTACTGAAAATATTAACTCCGAGCAACAGTAACACGTTAAACTTTCAAATAGTCTCATCTTCTCATGAGTATATTACTCTCTCTATTATAAGAAAAATATCCCGAAAATATGAACACACTAGTAAATTTAAGTCATTGATGAGAAATAATAGTTTCATCAGCCAATCAGATATTAGTTATTATCATTAGTTGAACCATATGCCTATTATATAAGTATATGTTGGTACAACTAAGATTTCCAAATTATTATTCGTTTGTTTTTTTCTAAATAATGTAGTTTTCCTCTTGATTATTATTAATATTTTTATTTTAAATTAAAAAACTTTTTCAAACAGAGAGGACACCGGAAACAAAAGACATGACAGGGAGCGCCGCGTCGGTCGGACCCTGATAATACGTATTATGCACAGTTGACAACCGGACAGACAATGCAAAATAATATTCTCGTCTGCGATGGGAATAATTCAATTATCACGAGTAAATGGGAAATTCGAACCCAATTTGCACTACAGCGTCAATCCCCTCTATATTTCGCATTTCCATTGTATCCCATATATACTCTGCAGACACACACACGCACACACACACACACACACACACACACACACACACACACACACACACACACACACACACACACACACACACACACACACACACACACACACACACACACACACACACACACACACA
>JAIPRK010000567.1:138184-155581 GCA_025469195.1 Chaitophorus viminalis | reverse complement strand
ACACACACACACACACACACACACACACACACACACACACACACACACACACACACACACACACACACACACACACACACACACACACACACACACACACACACACACACACACACCCACACACACACACACACACACACACACACACACACATACATACACTTGTACAACCATTATATTGTACGTGTGTATAGTTTGACATTCGTGTTTCCTACGGCTATATACGTTTGTCATTTAGGGGAATAATCATCTGTATTCGCGTTCTCTCCGGTTATGTGGTTTCCTTCACGGAAAATCTCTATACTCGACCACCATATACATTTTCCAGACTATTCCGTGCAGTGATTTAAACGACACTAGCATTTTGCTCCTAAGAAATAGATCGAACAGTCGAATAATAGAAGAAGAATATGTTTACAACTATGTTTACCTATGACCCCGTAATATAATGATTATATTGCTATGATATGATAGATTTTAATTTTCACCGGGGAGTACCTACTCGCGTTGAGCTTCCTGCAATAACATTTTTTCCCCAGACTTATATAGTTATAGTATGTGCTTAATAGTGCTATAATATGCTTCCCGAGCGGTAAATAATTGTTGAAGTGTAATTATACGCGAACGACAAAGTTCATCTTCGAATTCGTATGTTAATATTTGATTTTAATATAGCAATAAAAATATATATACTTTATAAGCGCTTTAACGTATAATATTTGTTTAATTTCAAAGTTAGGTAATATAATTTTTTTGTTTTGTTTTGTTTCTCTAACTACTATAAATTCTATATTTATTGACAGTTTTTCTCCTTGAAATCCTGGTTGCGACTGATTTTTTTTACTTTTACATTGGTAAGTTACCGTCAGATACTCAGATATCCATACTAATAGTTATTATAACATAGATTAATGTAGGTGCTATGTCTACAGTTAAATTAATTCAATTATAATAATTATTAAACATAGGTACAATTTACTAAATGCAGTGATTATCATAGTAATATAATATTTACTACTTACATATATAGGTACTACATAATCTTTAAAAATCATAACTTCTTAATGTTTCAAATTCAGTTATATTTAAACATAACATTGACTAAACCACTAAACTACATTCTCACCCTTGATAATTCACCCGGTGGTAGATTGCTGTAATAAACACGTTTTTAAATTGGTTTATGTCTGCCGGTTTTTGGATTCGTATTTTAGCGTATAATAATTGCAAGCTTTGTAATGTAAATATAATGATGAAAAAATCCATAATATACAAACAATGAAGGAGAGAATATCTTTGGGGAATGGCAAACTGCCGAATAGTGGTATGTATAAATACCGAATGGAACAAAAGATCTACCCAGATTCAAACAAAAGGCTTCACCCTACGTTGTTGAAATCTGTTTGTTGATCAGAAATAATGCCATCTTATTGAACCCGTGATGTGGTTTTCGAATTAGGCAAAGTGCCTTTCTAATAAAGAGCTGACCGAAAAACAGCGATTAGGTTTAGGAAATATTTTCGTTTTAAATCTATTAATGGAAAAATTGTCCTGCTAAAATAAACTTTATGGTGATACACAGGAATTATTTTGAAATATCCTTTGGGCACCTGTCATTACACAATAATATCGTTAATGTTTCATGTTGTAGAATGTAATAAATGTAGTTACAATAGGTATTTGATTATTAATATAAATTATCAATTTTAATTAATATAACCAATGGTTTAATATTTCAACACGAAATTATATAAACTAATCGACCACTTATAGTGTAGATATAATAATATTATAATCTATAATTATTAATTTATATTTGTTTATGAAATGATTTATTGACCTAATACTCATTATATTTATGTAAGCACTAATTTTAATTAAATTACAACAATCTGCGTAGTGTTACTGGTTTTCAAATGGAAGTTAGCTAAATTCGAATATAAATTTCAATATTCTAATAGTATTTGTTTTAATGTTCGAGTAGAATACGGAATGTTAATATAATATAATCAGACGCTCGTCGCGTTCAGTCAGCGTCAAAATTGAGACAATAACTATGAGAAACAATAAAAACACAAGGAAGACTAAATTAAAATCCTTTTTGGACGAGACAGTTTGAATTAATGTCAAATAGAACTCGGCAGAATTGAAAACTTTGTTGATTTGCAACCTACACCCCTTTCCACGTCCCATCCCACAGATGCTAATTACTCTGAAAGGGACCAAAACTTTAATACTCTTTGAGATTCGTATCGTGCACCACTGCCGATTTAATTACAAGACGGTTGTTTAATGCCCCCTACCTCTTCGACAAACTAATTAAAACGCCGGGGACCTGAGAAAACAGTATCCTTTCTTTTCCTCACTCTTTTTCTTTTCGCTTGTTTTTTTTTCTTTATCGAACAGACGATTTCCATGGATACGAATCTGTTTCAATTTGTCGCTCCCTTTCGCACTGGTACATCACAGACGACAATTATTATATCGTCAGTGAAATATGCGGTATTGTCATTCGAATGCTAAACAGTATAAATGGAAAACTGGGCTAAGGATTTTCATATAGCGTGTGTTTCGCAATATTTATATGTTTATGTTTATACTCATATTATACTTATACTCAATTAAAACTTTCTAAATATAATACAATTTAATTGTTTAATTTTTTCAATATTTGTTGATAACTTCACTTTTACCATTCCAAAATATATATCTACCTATTTATACATAAATTATATATGATATTGTAAAAACATAATTCATTGGTTGTACGGTATACACAAATATTATGCATTAAATATTTTTTCTATTCAATTGTTATTTTTTCAATGATATTTTAATTTCATTATAAGACTCATATTAATATTTTTGTGTATTAACAGTATACCTATGTTATTAATATTAAAAAACGAAAAAAATAGTAGACAAATAACAGTAATATTGTTGTAATTATTGTACATTTTTACTTAAACATCCTACAAACACTATTTAAAGATTTTTTTGTTCTTAATACGAAGTAAACAATTTAAATTTTACAATTTTAATGAACAAACAAAAGATTTTACTGAAAAAAATTTCCTCTTTGTATCAAATTTAACTAGAAAATATTAGTACTGGAATTACTACTATATTTTCGTATACAAGAAAACATCTTATTTGGTCAGAATTGAAATAAATACTTACCTAATTATACCGAATTAATTTAATTTAGTATTAGTATAAAATTTGTAAAATATATTTATTGAAATGTTTGATTAAATTTAAATAATTTTAAGTTGCAAATGTTATAAATACAATTTTTTTAAAAATATTTTTGTTATTTTATTTATTTTGTAAACTATTATTACTTAGTTAAATATTATACTTTGTTAAACACTTGGAACAGATATTTTTTATTTTACGCAATATAATATACGCCATACGTGTTTGTTAACTTTATAATTGTAATACAGACATTACCTATACTATAATATTATAGATTCGAACTAAACCAGCAGTTATATAATGATATTAAATTTTGTTAAATCAAAATGAGTGTATTGTGAATTAATTTGTAATCAAGCTTTATCCATTAAAATTATACATTTTAAACCAAAAAATAATTAAAATATATACAAATAAACGTTATGCGTATCTCATAAAACTTTAATATTCCATACCAACGAAGCAAAAACAAATCACACTTTTATAAATAATAAATATAGCTAGGTAGCATTGTAATGACTAATGTTAAACCTTTTTTGTACTTTAATGTTATGTCTTTTTCACGAATTAAAAAAAAAAAAAAAAAATTATGCTTGCAAAACGTGGTCGCGGCAAGATAACTTTTTTCATTAAAAATAACATAAATTAATATTATTGTTATTATTATTTTGTGGTCGAACAGATATTAAAATATAAATTTATGATTCTAGCTCACTCGTTGGAAATAGTTGGATGTTGGCAACTTTCTAGGTGCAATTGAAAATCACAACGCAAATGATTTTTTTTTTTTTAAAAAAAAAACGATTCAAAATGAATTGGTTACCGTAAAATAATATGATAAATGATAATATATTATAAAAGGGTACACGCAAGTGCAGTATTGCAGCTTGGTCGAATGTCATCGGTATAAGTTTTGGATAGAAATTGTTTTGCATGGAAAAATTGCGGTACGCGCTGAAAAACGTTAGCAATATTATAATCGAAAAAAAATCAAAATATTTAGTATCGCAAAACGGTTTACGTATGCGAAAATCATTTGTCCTCATTGTCCGCCGAAACCAATACTGCAAATTTGGTCCACCTGCTCGGTGGTTGCCCGCGTTAATATTATGCTATGACTTGATTATTATAAAAATATACCTACGTCTACCCCCGCTGTCTGCGTCATCAATGCCGTGTACATAAATACTACGCAAAGTACCTAATTAGAATTATTAATGTTATGGTTTACAACATACCATACCCACCGTTACGTTTGATGATGTTAAATTCGAACGACCCTGTATATTTTGTCGGACGACGATGAATGGATGACTTATATTATATAATATCGTGACCAGCTTTTACTCGAACATTGGTATCTTTTCAGGTTTTTCCATATCGGCTAGCCGTTGGATATAACGTACGTATTTTCACCATATTTTCTAAATCAAAGCCTTCATAGCATCTTTTGAGTTCGGATTTTGGAGAAAATATTTTTATTTTTTTTACATAGCTGCAAGGATCTTTTTCAAAACAAAAATGCATTTCATTCCAATGTGATACTAATTATAATTTGTGCATTGATAATTTTGCTTCATCACTTTAAAATAAATTATTTATTTAGGTTTTTTTTTTATGTTTTATACTCCTGATTTTATATATGACCACGAAGAATCACGGAAGTTATCACTTTAGCATGACAAATTTATCCATGCAACTATTACTCTGACGAAATTGTTTTAAGTCCGTGAAACCAACTGGTTATTCATAAGATAGTTTTGCAAAAAATGTTGCTGTTTATTTGTTTTCACTACAAGTAGATGATGAACTTGTTAACTTTTTGAGTAATAGTACAATACTCAAACCAATAATAATTATAGACGTATATGCGACTATGCGAGTATAAAAATAAATAGGAAAATATTGTTTGATGTTTATAGATTATATAAGCACGTTCACTATATTAATTGTTAATAAAAGTAATCATCAAACTGAATTATTATGAATAATTATTATCATAGAACAAAGACGGTACATAGTAATTATACGAACTTACTTTTCTTAAAATTTGTTAGTTATTATTAATATTAATATTTTAATTTTAATATATTATTACTGTGTAAGTAATTAAATAGGTATGTTTAAAAGAATATGCATAAATAATTGTTAAAAATGATTGCATTAATTTCTAGTTCATAAAGATTATGGTAATTTTTTGTCGGATAAAACCTTAGTATCTTTTATACATATATATGTACTCCCCGTAGCAATACACTTTCCATGTTTTATCGTAGAAAGTGCCATTTTAATACCTTCAGACAATATGACAATATTATTATTATTATCTGCTCGGGTAACTTAAATTATTCAAAATTTCGTTAGCCTACACCGATCATCAATATTAATAAATATTTATTTTTTTTTACCCTCGCGATATTCGCCAAATGACGTCATTAATCTCTGCCGACTTCTAACTCCCGTTGAGGGACATCCGTCCAATTTATGTAAATTATACAGCCGGTGCATTTTTGAAACCTCGCCCATCCCCACCAGATGATGAAAAAGGGAAAAAATGTTTTTCTCACTATTGTAATGAAGGTGTCTGGTTAAAAAACAGAACGTGGAAATATCGTCTTAATTTATTCCGAAGAGATTTTTATTTTTATTTTTGTTCCTTTTTTCCAGTTTACATTTTTCACGCTCTAAAGCACTCAGATAATGCGATATTTCTTTCTTATTGAGATATTGAAATTAAAATACGTCAACAGACGGATATTTCCTCACTGACGCACATTTTGTATAATGAAAACATAAAGATAATTTACGGTGGTTTTTTAAGTCCCAGCTCTATTTTAAAAACCCACTCTTTTACATCCCATTGTTTTAAATAATAATTGAAAAATACAAGTACTTTATGGTGTAGTACGGTTTTAATAATTATAACAACTGAAGTAATCATCAGTTCGAAATATTATCGGATTCATCACTCCTTTATTCACCAAGCATACGCGTAAATTAATTACAAGGGTTTTAAAACGGTGTGTGTATTATAAGTATATATAGTACTTATAATAATTGTGAGCTGAAGTTATATTTCCCTTTTTAAATAGATTTTCTATAAGACACGCTATTAAATAAAGAAATTACTAAACTTTTATTTTAACCAAATTTTTATGTGATATAAATATTCTTCTAGAAAACCGAATCCATTTAGGATTTAATTTTAATTTTAAAACGTATCCTCAGATAGTTAGATGAAAATAAACTCGAGTGAATGTAACGGTTAGGTTTTCATAGTAATTTATGATTGATTTCTATTTGTATAACACTTTAAACAAGTTCATACAAAATAGATTGAGGTAGATTTTGGGTACATAGAAAAATATTGAATCTTAAAGTCTTGAACAAAAAATTACGTCAAAATCTTGAACATTTACTGGACACCCTGAATTTTCATAATTTTTTTTTTTTATATCGATAAATTTTAACATTTTACCACATCAAGTGATTTTTAAAGAATGATTATTGATTGTTTATTAAAAGATAATAATAATAATAATAATCTATATATTATACGTCTTGCTATAGTTCTGTAATCAACCCGCGATTTCTATGAGACGACATTTTTGGTATTTCGTCAATATCAATATGTGTTAATCGGTGTTAACGCTATCAATTTTATTTTTCAATTCTCCCCGAGTAATAATGATTTTTAAAACGTTTTCATCCAATTAATACGATATGCTTTTTACTTCTCAGATCATATAATAATATTAATAATAATAATGTTTTGATTCAAATAAATGCAAAGGTGAATAAAACGGATCAATTATAACTAACTAAAATATAAAATATAAAATATAGAAGGTTTTACATTCGTCAGTTTATAAAACTAGAGAATAATAATTAGTTATATCAACAAAATTGCTCATGAATTTTTTCTTTTAACAAGTATCTATAATATTATCTAAAAATTTTCATCTACTGTAGTTGAATAGGTAAATAATTGATTTGGATGAAATAGATCATTTTCGAAAACAAATACATGTATTCGATACATTCAAGTATTATGAAATATCGCTGTATTTCGTAGAAATATTTTAATTTAAATATATTCCTAAAAACCATTAAAATATTTTTAATTACCAACGGTGCAAAATGGAGCAAAATTATTGAATTCGGACCGGTTTTGGCCTTATGTTGATCGAAAGTAAGCAATTATCAAAAATATATGTACATTTTATACTTAAAACATTCAACGAAATTATTGCTCTAAGTTACTACTAAATGCTAAGAGGCAAGAGCTATACGATATCCATATTATGGGGTGCTGCCAAAATCTCTAATAATTACCAGTCGCATCCAGAGATTTCAATCTTAAGTCCTACGCATAATTTCTAAAAGTCCACTTTACGTTTCCAACAACACTCTACATTAAAACTCCAATACCAAAATAGCTAAATTATATTACAAGCGTTTCAACAGTGTTATAGGCGCACATTGGGCGTGAATTTAGGGGTTATTTACAGTATATAGATTTATGGGAGACTTTGTGCCTATACTGCAACTATATACTGTATAGTTTATATAATAATATATCATTTATGCATTATATTATGTATTTAAAATATTATTTTTTTTTAAATAATAAGTAATTACTAATTTATGTTAAACAAGACATTCTATTTGTTACTGCCAATTTTTTCAGTATAACTTTCACATTTGTTTTGTTGATCTCTTTCCAAGCTAAGGGTAGATGGTCTAGTGATCTTTTCTTGACCAATACTCGTGAATTGAAACATAACCAGATTTTCAATCTACGCATAGCTGAGAAGGAGCGTTTACACGTTAAAGAATTGACCCACTTGAACTAATTTTTATAAATTTGAATACAAACTTTTGATCTTTCAAGATGTCGTTGGTAAACTTTTTTTAACACTAGCATTTTTGCTGATAAATTAGGTAGGTATTGAAATTCTCTAAATATAAAGTTTATTATTTCAAAAGATATTATAACCGTGTAATAAATATTTTATATTATTAATTATTTTTATCAAAATTATAAGTTATAAGTTTTAACTGTTTTAAGTGTTTATAAAAAGAATCTATTATCTTCATCTAAGTTAAAAAAGTTGTCAGCATGTTTTCCAGCTCTAAGCTTTCAACGGAAAATTTTTTTCTTAATTTATAACTATCGAACTCTCGCTTATAAAACAATTCCAGAAAATCCCCCCCCCCCTCGAAAAAAATAAAAATATTTTAAATGTTAGTTGTATTATTGAAGTTAACTATTCGTTTAGGTATTTTAAGAGATTCTAATAACGTTATAAGGAATTGTTTATCTTATATTACCTCTATTCATAATTAAAAATTATATTGTATTATATTCTTGATCTTTGAAACTTTGATCCATGAATAATATAAGTACCTAAATATTAATCAATACTATTTTAATTAAATCTCTACTGAATAATGTTATAAATTATGAATAAATGTGGTTCTATATAGTTTGCCCGATCAGAAATTATTTGAAAAATATCACTTTACTATTGTGTCAATTATTATTGTTTGTGTCAAATAAATATATTCTTTAAGCAAAAGACTAATGCTTATTAAAACACACATGCGATATAGTATAACAGATATTAAAAATTACAAAAAATTTATTATATAGATAGTCAATATATTGAATAATAATTAAGATATTGAATTAGAAAATATCGAAAAGATGTTCAAGGGAGACTATAAGCTTCCATTTGTTAATATTACAAAACAAACGATTTAAAAAAATAAAATAAAAGTGTGAAACTCCTATGACGAGTGGATTACAGGGATTGAAGGATGAATGAATGATATTGCTGCACTGGTATTTTACATTTGAATCTATTGCTCTCGATGAATGATTTTGAATGAAAGGATTTGGGTAAATCAGTTTGTATTTATAAAGATGAATGATATAGTAGTAGAACCAATTTTTTTTAATTAGGTACAGGTTTAAGTTTTAATTAAAAATTGCAAGTATTTAAATGTGCAAATGGCACGAATTTCATTTAAATATTTCGATAATTAGGTGTATGCGTAATATCTATAAAATACTAGTATTATACTATTATAATAATAGTATACCTATAAAATGCTTCGAGACATTACGATAACCAAAATAATAACTAAACAGCTAATATATTATAGTCTAATTTTTGCAATATTTTGTACAACGATTATCTTAATTATTTGGAAATATTTTAATTTGGTTACAATGATAAATTTATCAATTGTATTCTGCAATAAATATTTGGTTTACTAAAATTCTTGTTGTGTTACATTTCAAAATTTCGTACCATTAAAAAAAATTCAATTTTACCAATTTTTTTGAGCAAAAACTGTGTTATTTTACTGTAAATAAAACAGTTAAATATCTCGACCTATAATAGCCAATAGGTATATGATTTATTTATATTATTATTATACTTTTATACGGTTTTCTGAAACAAACTGCTTTTTATTCAAATTGTAAATCAAAAATAACTTAATTCGCATGCCTTAGTTCTTGGGTTCATTTTGAATGGAAATAGAGAGATGATTATTTTTAATTGCATATCAATGTAACCGCGGTGTAACACTATTACTATACCCTCACGCGGTAACAGTGCACACAACATATACGCTCATAATATTATGTACTTAACAAACGTTTGCACTTCCCGCTTAATCCCTTTTAGGGATCATACCGGAGGAGGCGTGATTTCGGTAAATTCTATACTCCAAACACGTGCGTATAAAAAGTATGCAATAATAATCGTATTGTCTGCCCGCGTCAGCGTGAATCGTCGGATTAACATAAGAATATATACAAGTACACAATGATGTATACATATTATATAATGATGTACGATTCAAAGTTTTCGTCACGATTCCCGGTGTGCCAACTGCCAATACTCGTAGTGTTCGAATTAGTAACCGATTTTTCACTTCAGAAATGTACCTGAGCGCTTTGAAAGTACAAATATAAATATCCTGAGACTGCATGCAGGTGTGTGGAAACGGAAGACGAGGTTGAAAAAGGACACTAATGCTAGAAGCTATAGAGTAACGAGTGATGACTAAATAGATAATTAAAGTATACGATTTTAATGTGACTCATCATCTTATGCTGAACTTTTTAACATATTCCATTAAATGGTTTTTTTTGTAAGAGAAAAATTATTAAATCAAATAATAGCAATAATTAGTTTTCTTTTCTGGACCTCGAATTTAATTATTTTTATTTTTATTTTTTTGTCAAATCACCTTTATAGACTTCGACAATTTATCACCACCGACCCTCCCCCCGGTCTGGTCACAACTAAAAAATTATCGTAATTTACGGACGAACGCAAACAACACGTGAGGCAACATAAAATACACACAATAATATTATAAAATATATATATTTACCAGTTAGTTGTACAGCGAGAGACTTAACGTGCGTTAGCTGTCCGGTACGGTGTATCGGTCGTCGACTTGCAGATCTGGTGTACGTATATACGCGGGCAGCAGATGATCGCTCACGCGGGTTGACGAAAAGTTTGCCTTATTATGATTATACAACCATTATAAACTTTTTTTTTTATTATTTTGCCTATCCCGTGTATTATTATTATTATTATTATCGTTGTTGTTATTGTTTTTTTTTTTTTTTTTTTTTTTTTTTTGTCTTATATTATTACGATTGCGACGGGAAAGCGATCGCGAGGTCCGTCTGTTTGTGTGGTACGTGTATGAATAATGCGCTTCAAATTGAACAGAGTCCACGCCTCCGGGACGTCCTTTTCCACCCTCAGCGCCGCGTCGCGCCAGGACCCTTCATCGTCGCCGCGTCCGCTCCGGCGAACTCGCGTCGCGTATACAATGCACCCGCGCTTCCGCGCCGCACACCTTATGCTACCGCCGCCGCCGTAGAAAACAATAATTTTTACGCGTCGACGTTTAACGCTTCAGCTATATATATATGCATAAAACTCGTGTAAATCCGTTCGGACTAAAAACAAGGAGGGAAAAAATAAAAAGATTTCCTCACCGGCCGGCGCCCACTCGCCGCCACCGCACATTTATCAATGTTATTATATTGTCACGCAGTATAAGTTACATTACTGTCGTCGACGATTCTCCATCCCGCACGTGTATATACCTCACTATATATTTTTATGCACACACATGCATATGCGTACGAAAGAGTACATTATTATTATACGTATATATATAATGTATGGGTACGCGTATAGATCAATGCGTGCGCGATAATAATGCACTAGGCGAAACGTCGTCGTGAAAAACAAACGAATAATAAAACCGTATACATATACGCGCGTGATATAACAATACAATATACATATACACATGTGGGGTGTGTGTGTGTGTGTGTGTGTGTGGATGCGCAGGAAGATGGTTGAGAAAGAGAGAGAGAGAGAGAGAGAGAGAGAAAAGAGAAAAAGAGCTCAAAAACACGTTTCAATGATAATAATATTATATTATAATACAGTGTCTCTTTTCTTCTTCTTATACTCCCTTACCTCGTGCCTACGCGGTTTACTGCTCTTCAGGCACCTCTATATATATATATATATATTTATATTTATTATTATATTATAGGCATATATTATATGATAATGTGGTACGTGGGAAATATACAAAACGTACGTACGCCGTATACACCTCGTGCGTATATCGATATGAATATTTTGCCGCGACCACCAATTGAGTATATCTCTCTTCATAATATATTATAAAGTTTCCAAAAATATTATGCTTTTTGTTTGGTTCGATGTATACACGAATATGGCATGCGTATTCAACATATACGCAACGTATTCTCGATAATATGAAGAAAACTTTCTCTGAAAAATAATAATTTTAAATCGCAATACATATAATTTGTGGTTTTCGTGACTTATATTATCACTATATAATATGATATGCATATAGTATAAAAACTAGTATAAAAAATTGATTTCGTCTTGAACAGAATATTTTATTTATACATATTGTATTAAAAACAGAACACAATAATGTGTTTAGAGCATTTTTGAAATTTGTATTACCCCTTCCCCGTATTTAGAATTTAAAAGTTTAAACACTCGATTCGACCATCACTGTTTAGTGCTTACAATATCATCAGTTTCAAAATTGTACTGAAAAAATGAACTGTCATCATGACCGACATGAAGTTTTTACGGCACTTAAAGTACAGACAACCGGGTGTTTGTGCGTTTCGCCCACCTCTTAACAAAAATACCATAATTGCATCACAAGAAATAAACATCAATCGCCTTAATACGACGTTAAATAATAATTCATATTTTTTAGAATACATAATCCAATGTTATTTCTTAGTTAATAATTTAATAAGGTATTTGCTAAAATATATATTTATAATAACAATATAATATTTAAATTCATTGCTATTGTTAATATAACATTTATAATAATCTGCATAAACGTCGGCAACTGGTACAATTAATGTGGATGATAAATGGTTATGCATATTATGTATATACAAAAAGTGTGTTGCGGATAAATGTATAAATGTATTATATTATGCGAATGCGAATGCAAATTATGATTGTAGGTAGTTTTGGAAATGTTTATAATTTTTTTTATTTGTTAGACATCACGGTGCAGCGAAAACATACGGGGAAAATAGTTTTCCGAAATCATTAAATGCAGAATTAATTTCCACACACGGTGTCAGATAGAAAAAAAAAACGAAAGGATTTAAAAACCACCCTTCGTGTGCAAACGAACTCGAAGTCTGATACGAAACCGTTAAATTCCCACTAACTCTCTCCTCCGCCGACGGTATGGACGGGAGGAGACGAATACCACAAGTGTGTCACGGTGAACCTTTTTTTTTTTTAATTTCTATATATGTATGTAAAAAAAACCAACAGCGGAAAACAAATGACGATTGAGAATTTTCGAGTATGCTTTGGAAAAAGGTCTGGGAAAACAGCTATAATGATTCACAACCCTCTTGACAAAATAATCAAGACTCGAGAGCAATGGGTTTTTAAAACGTTAGGGGTAAAATTGGTTTTAGTTGTAGGGAAACTTTTGATTACTAAAGGCGTTGAACCGTATATGGTGTAAGTAATAATACATAGGTATAATAATGACAGCTGCAATCCATACCCATCTGTACTAACGTGTTATAGGTACACGCACAGCACACGTCATGTGTAATACGTCGTGCTGTGGGTGGCGTAATGAAATCTATAAATTCGCACTATACCTATATAAATAACCACTTTTCCAACAGAAGGCGGAAAAATATCTTTAGTGTGTGCTCTCGTTCGTTTAAATATATTGTTAATGCGTCGAAATTAGAAGTGAAGGAATGGCATGATGGGTAACGGAGTGATGCAGTGCGACCACTTTTTCACCTTGTATGTTTCATCGTTTTGATGATTTTGTTCAAAATTAAACCAATACGCATCCTTTGGTAATTTTTTATTATATTATATAGGTACTATATAATATATAATATATAATACCTATATATTATATATATATATAGGTATTATATAGGTAATATAAAATAATTATATAGGTTTTCATGGAAATGAATTCTAATGTAAATACTACACTAGTATATACATGGTGCGTTTCAAAATAATTCAATAAATGCAATAACTTTTGTGTTCTGCTCATTATATTTTTCACTCTTTTTCCGTGAATTATACTATAATCTGCGCTACAATAAAAATGTATTAAACAAATTTTTATATTTTTGAAACCCAAATTCTGAAATTTCAAAGTTTGTCCTACTGTGAAAAAATAAAAAATAAAAATAACCATTTTTAGAAAAATTTTTAAGAATTTTCAACTACAAAATAACTTGCAAATTATCGTGATTTTGACACATTTTATACTAATTTGAACTTTATGGGCTTATAAAAAAAATTTGAGTGAAACGATCACCGTTATCTTCTAGAGAAAATAAGCTAAGCTTATTATAAACCTGGTATTAAATTTTCGAGAGTTTTTGGCGAGCCAATTAAATTTTATAGATGTTTAAAAAAAAAAAATTTACAAAAATCGAAAATTTAAATTGTCTATAAATAAGTCAAAATACTTTGAAAACTTAATTATGTATAGAGAACACCAATATAAAGATTTGGTGAAAATTTCATGTTGTTGCGGTTTTTCGTTTTTGAGTTAGAGCATTTTAAAAAAATGTAGTTTGTAAAAACGTGATTTTGCGTTAAATTTCCCGTTTTTCGTAATTTTTTTAACGTTTTTTTTTGATTTTTGCAAAAAATATTAAAAAAAATGGACTTTTGACTCGCCCAAGTACCATCTATATTCACTTTCCTTTCAGAAAAGTTGCTGTATAAGCTAATCGAAGCATTTTTCTGCAAAAAAAGTTGTCGTCAGACACAAAAAAAAAAAAAAAAAAACACACATCATTGTAAAACCAATAGATTCCATCACTCCGTTCAGAATCTAAAATATTAATAAATTGTGATAATGTTAGGGCTAAGTTTCTATAATAATTTATGACATAAAATAAATTCATATTTTTTTTTAATAAAGTAACATGAATTATATTTTGAATGATTTTCATTCACCGTATAGGCAGATATTTGGTCACATTCGTGGGGGGAGGGCTTTATAGTTTTGTCTTATACATTAACGTAAACACTAAACAGACATTTATAGACGTGTCAACCTACTTGCAAGTGGTAGTGGCTACTCTTACTGTAATATAGCAGAGGCACCATATATATACATAGGTAATAGGAACATATAAAATTAATTATTGGTAACTACTAACTTTTATTTTTATTTTAATTGTATAAACCTATTGCGTTGTGCAAATATATTAATGTGAGTATTCCAGACCATTCTCGTATTCCATAAAAATAAAATAAGAATTATAAAATATCAAATATGAAAATATACAATTTATTTTTACGTCTGGGTGTCTGGTGTGCGCTTAATTACGTTCTGGGGGGGGGCTGAAGCTCCCCAAGTCCCTCTAATATCCGCCTATGACTCACAAACTTTTTTTAGGTATTTAGGAATTAGGTTATAATACCTAATCTCAAATTCGATGTAACGCACGGTACGTCTTGTTTACAATCAATAAATGAGAAATGGTCAGTGTCCGTAATTTAAATATTCTATATTTTAGCAATTATCTGAATAAATGAAAATTATAGAAACTAAAAAAAATTGTGAGTAGGTATAAGCAGTATTACCGTTTGTGTTGAATTACCTTATACACGTACATAATATATTTGCCACTAATTTAATTTTATCTCTTGTGCTTCAAAAACAAATAACATTTTACAACTTGTAGAAATATATTTTATACGTTGAAAAAAGAATTTGTAATTCTTTGATTGGTAACAAGTTTGTGTGATAAAATTAAATGATGATATTTTTTGATCAAGTCAAAAGATTCTACAATGAATGCTGAGCTACACAAAGAATGGCGCAGTCTTAAAGCAACTGATTAACTGGTTTCTTGCGAAACTTTGGTATTTTACAGATTTTATGTATGTAAACGTAAAGTAGAACTTTTAATTGTTAATTTGAAACCTTCATTAGTCGTCACAGTATATATATACGTTCTTTAGAATAATTTTACATATACATTTCACGATCAACACAAGCAAACTAATTCGTTAAGAGGATTATAATAATATTTAAATATTCTGTTAGGTATAATTAAGTATGAAATTATAAAAGACGTATTCAGAATCCATTAAACGCAAAACAATTTTTGTTATTATCGTCCAGTGGTTGAAACTCGACCAGAAAAAAACAACATTGTTGATTTTTGTGACTTATTAAAATTTATAGTACCTATACAACTAAATTGATAATAATTATTAACTACTAATAAGTGATAACAATCGTAATAATAAAATAAATTGGATAGTGATAATTATGATAGTGTTGACGTGAATAATGATTTGACTAGCTATAAGTATTAAAGTATACCCCCATAATGAATTCGAAATCAGGCGTAGATCATAACATGTCAGAATATATAAAATATTAACACTCTTATTTATTAATCCACAATCAAAACTATTAAAATATACTTGAATCATATTTGAGGCATATTTAAATTCATCCCTCATAATATTATTGTTTTCAATTGCCCCATACGATAATCATCTTTTTCAGTCTTTCCCTTTGTCTGGCTATGGAAACATCACCACCTGTTTAAATAAATACTAAAAACACGTAAAGTTCAAAAAAAGCCCTAACGGCAACATGTGTGTTAGAAAGTTGTTTTTGTACAAATCTTTTATATAATACTCGTCAAGTCCTAATTTTACTACATTTTATTTTGTATACAGGCAGAGTAAAAGGTTCTGAAACAAATGAATGAACGGGTATTAATATTCATATATAATTTGTATGGTGTATTGGTGAAACCAATTATTTTAAAACGTATATAAAATATTATAACGTCAAAATATTATGATAAAAATTAAAATCCCTGATTGAAAGGCAAACATCATGATAAACACTAGAAAAATAAAAACAATTATATTCATAATAAATAATAAACAATCCATTATATAAACATTAAAATAATAATAAAAAAATTAATCCAATGTCTAATGAAAACGTATAAAAGATTAAAAACTTTCCTAAACGGAATTATGGTTTATTAAATAGTTTAGCCGTTATAAAAATATAAATTTACATAAGTCGAAAGGATGTAATGAAATAGAGAGAAACAAATTTATTCAAAGCGAACTGCCCGTCAAACGGGTTGCCTAAATGACACAGTGTACAGAATCAGACATATTTGTCACAATGTAATGGATAAAAATAGTACATAAATGAGAATAGTAAATTTAAAAAAATAAAGCATACAATAAAATTGTAATATTGTAATATTTGAAAGTTTTAACATCACAATCGTATTTGTAACAGCTGTTTTAAGATCAAGAATTTTTTTATCGATAAATTATAATATGTACTTTCATGAAACGCACCTCGGATGTTGAACACGAAACGCGTGTTATTATCATTGATTACACATGTATATTTAATCAATATTATGTATTATAAAATGTTTATATATATATATACGGCGTGACATTCAGTTGGAAAGTTTCTTATACTATTGTACGTGTATTATATATGCCGTACATCGCATAAACATTCGCTGCGTCTTTATTTTATCGCTGAAAGCGTACATAATAATAT
>JAIPRK010000567.1:103078-138084 GCA_025469195.1 Chaitophorus viminalis | reverse complement strand
ATAATAATATGTGCGTAATCGCACCGAACAAAACATGATTCGTACATGGTACATAAAACGTATTATACTACCTACTATTCGCGAGATTAAATTAAAGTTAGTGTGCACAAATAAAGCATGTACACAGAAACACACTCGTGGAACTATAACCGTTATTTATAGGATGAAAGTGCGCGAGCCGATCAAACCACGCGTGATCCTTCGTCCTGTCTTCGTTAAGCCTCTTTTATCATTACGGTCGCGTGGGTCCGTATCAATGTAATAATAATATATTATTATGAACCGATTTCAATTGTCAACAATCGAGGCGGCGCGTGCGACGACGACTATACATACATATATATATATACACACATTGTATACAGTGTCTCGTACTCTCATCGCAGCGTAGCTGTGTATATAAAAGTTCCCCGGGGATATTAAAAGGCTCCTAAAAGGTTGGTGCGTGTGTGCGTGTGCGCGGGAGGGCAGGATGGTTTTCTCTGTCGTGTACATGCGTGCGTGTATTATTGCGTATAGCGCGTTCTCTTGTTCGGATTAAAATGCGTCAACAAAAGAACAGAAGCGGAGAAAAGAGCGAATATACATACCAAGAGACATTATAATATTATGTATATACGCGCTTATACACGTGGTGCGTATATACCTATATATGTATACATACCGCGGTTTACTCGAACCGTATACGTCGTGGGAGATTGATCAAGAGACAGAAGAAAGACGACGAGAAAGAGAGAGAGAGAGAGAGAGACGCTCACACACACACACACACACACACACGTAAACACGCACACAAGCTGTAAGAGTTTCCGTTGTGCGCATATATATATACGTATAATGTATTCAACCAAGGCTGACGGGATTAATGCGGAAAACGTTTTCCTCCCTTTACGCCACGTTAGACAACAGACATCAGCGCAGCGCATCCATGAGCGAGATTCCGTCGATTCTTTATCCCGTACCCGCGCGCCTTAACACGAAGACCTTTGTGTGAGCGTGTGTGTGTTTGCGTGTATATACCTTTCGGATAAGCTCTGTATCGCATCGACCTGGGTTATAGGAGGGAACGCGATGAGCGTGTATATAATATATTATGCATATATCTATTTCATTTAATAATAATAATAAGACGCGGTACATTTCGTCGCGGCGAAACCGTCTCTTCTACGTATATATTATGTACATGTGGCGTGCACACAATAAGCACCGCGCGCGTGGTATTATATTATTATTATTGTTCCATCCCGAGATGTCTACTCGAAAGGAGAGTAGGACGTTTATTTTATGTACATATAATATATATTATACAGCACCCGCCGCCGCCCTACAGTCCCGCCGAATATGATGTATGGCTGTGCACCGTGTTTGAGGAATTTAATGTCGTCAATTTGCGTTTAAACGTGTATACCTACGTGTCTAATATATATATATATACATACACATAGTGCGTACACAACAGTTTCTTACGTTTACATACTATATACATATAAGAATAAGATATGCACATTATATATATGTACGTAATATCTGACGAGTATTACGACCAAACGACGACAAAGACCTTTGCCTATATATTGCGTCCATTATATACGCGTTGACGCAGCGTGCTGGTGCAGGGATTGCACCGACCGGGGGGGGGGGGTGCATATCAAAACCGGCACCGAACATAGCGATTATGTGTACATACTACTATATACCTGTGTACATTACGTATACGTCATACGAATATACCATGTGGGCGACGGTTGTTTGTCATTTATTTTATAATTAACCGTAAACGTTTTGATTACAATATATACACGTCATAATATGTATATAAAAATTCGCTGTCCGAGCAAAAGTTTAAGTATCGATTTAATAGATTAAAAAATTATACTTTTACCTATAATAATAAGTACGAGCCACGAGAGGATGTTAAGCTATTATTAGGCTGTTAATAGATAAACAAGTTGAATCACTGAAAACGAATGTTTTATTTAGATATTACATAGGACACTATCTAGTCGGGGAACCATCAGCTTTGGCGGGCCCCGGACAAACTAAACCTTCTGGGCCCCCTATTTTTATAAAGGGGTTTTCCTGGTTTTCGTACGAAAAGTTTGTCTAATTATGTATAAAACTAATAATTAAATTGTTTTGATATCAAATATTATTGAACCATGCTATTTTAAAATATTTTATTTTTATCTAAAATTATTACAGACTGTAATTTACAGTATTACACAGTATTAATATATAATTAAATAAAATGACAAAAAATCATTTTAAATTAAATTTTTTTTGTAAACCCGGGCCAGTCATGATTTAAATTTTTTTTTTTTTTGTAGACCCAAGCCCCTCAAAAAATGTTTAGGTTCGGGCCCCAGACAAATGACCCGAGAAAACCGGTTTGACTACGGCCCTGGGAATCATCGAAGCTATGAACATGAAATTTGGTCAGCAGATTCACTTTATGATGTAGAGAACCGCTATCATACTACATGTCTATATTGCCATTATTACCTATGCGTATCTTGATTAGTTACAATTTTCAACTTAGTCTTATTTGTATTGAGATAATCATAATACTAGAAAATTAAACGAGTGACCAAAGCAATGATATTATATAATAAATAAGTATTATAAAATATAAAAATTAAAAAATGTATTTTGAAGCATAAAAGATTTGGTTATAGACTTTTTATGTTATACCTATATTATGTTTTATTAATAATAATATAATACGCTATACTCACTATTTTGAAAAAAATTAATTTCATAAATTTGTGTATGAAATAATTTATTACTAATAAATAATATAAGCCACTACATTTTTGATACGTACTTATTAAAGTACTATTAAGTACGAGGGAGCGAAGAAGTTCATAAAATATATTTTAATGCATATCCCCTCACCCTCCTTTGACAGAATCCTTAATATACCACAGTATATTATACGCAGTAATGGAATCAAAAGGTACGTTAAAATTTATAAGATATATGTTCTAAATCTTAAAATGTCTATCAAAAGCAAATATAAATACTTAGTGTGTCTCAACGATTAATATTTTAGAGAGACGGGGTTAGAATAGGTTATAGTAAACCATTATACGGTTTGTCATTTACCGCACGATTGTTTTTTCCTCTGTATACTAGTTTCATATTTTCGACGCGCACACCTCGTTGTACTTTAAGTTATAATAAATACGTACAATTCAGTCTTATTATAATATTATTGTTGTCGTTTGCCTCGTTTCAGTCTTATACCGTATATATATATAGGTACGCGATAGTCGCGGTACTAGTCGCGTATTTAGGATTTTACTTTTTTGAGGAGAGGACCTAATAAAGAGATACCTAATTACTAATTACCAATTACTCTTTAACAACAGAATATTTAATTTTTTTTTTTTTTTTTTTTGAATACACTTTAATTGAGATAAATGAAATAAAGATAAAATATTCATTTTTGCGTTAAACATTTAAAAATATTAAACATTCGGTCGTATAAGAGACGAAATAAGTATTTTAAATATTATAGGTGTAAAATTGAAAAATTCTTGTAGAAAATAAAAACCATTTAAACAAATTTTTGTTTTATTTTATTAGAAAATAAAAATAAGGCTTAAAGCTCTATTTACTCCTCCATTAGTAATTATGACACTACAGTACTATACAGTACTATACTGTACCTACAAGTTCTAGTTATAGCTATAGAGAACAGATTTGAATGCAAATAGCATTTTCTTCTGAATGCCCGAAAACATTGCTTTCTTAGCACAAAGTTCATTCCATACATCAAGGAATTATATACCGTTACAATTTTACACATTTTTTTGCATTTTTCTACATTTTTAAAACTTCTTTACTTTTTGAGCATTTTTTGACACTTTATAGTGCATTTTTATGTTTTTAAGTCATTTTTATATAAGAATGGATAAAATTTGGTAGAAATCTAATTAAAACTAATTTATTAATTCAAATATTATTCAAATTCAGAATAAAATTGAATAATATTTATTCTGCCTTGTCGTACTTCTATATATTATATAATATAATAATACATTATTAATTATATTTTTACCGATCGGATTAATACGTGACTCCAGCTAGTGTAATAGGTATACTGGTATACATACAAAATACGTACAAGCAACTAGATAAAGATAAGCTATTTATCTAAATTATACTTTCGTATTGCACAAAATAAGAATTTATGTGATTAAAAAAAAAAATTTCTTCAATGTTAAAAATAATTTTAAGAGCATTTTTTAAAAAATAAAATTTGATCATATTTTTTAGGCATAGGTAGGTTACTTATTTTTTTAGATTCTGAACGGAGTGATGGAATCTATTGGTTTTACAATGATGTGTGTGTTTTTTTTTAATTTTTAGATTCTGAACGGAGTGATGGAATCTATTGATTTTACAATGATGTGTGTTTATTTTTTTTTTGTGTGTCTGACGACAATTTTTTTGCAGTAAAAATGCTTCGATTTGTTTATACAACAACTTTTTTGAAAGGAAAGTGAATGTAGATGGTACTTGGGCAAGTCAAAAATCCAACTTTTTTAATACATTTTGCAAAAATCGAAAATAACGTTAAAAAAATTACGAAAAAACGGGAAGTTTTACGCAAAATCACATTTTTACAAACTACATTTTTTTAAAATGCTCTAACTCAAAAACGAAAAACCGCAACAACTTGAAATTTTCACCAAATCTTTATATTGGTGTTCTCTATACATAATTAAGTTTTCAAAGTATTATGACATATTTTGACTTATTTATAGACAATTTAAATTTTCGATTTTTGTAAGTTTTTTTTTTTTAAACATCTATAAAATTTAATTGGCTCGCTGAAAAATTTTGAAAATGTATTAAAGGATTAATTAAAAGTTATACTAATTGTAACTAAAAAATATCGGAGATGGTTTCACTCAAATTTTTTTTATAAGCCTATAAAGTTCAAATTTGTATAAAATTTGTTAAACCGTGATAATTTGCAAGTTATTTTGTAGCGGAAATTTCATAAAAAATTTTCAGTTAATAATTAAGGTTCAAAATTTGAGTACTAGGTTATCCATAAGCTACTCTTCATAAATCTATAAAAAAAAGTTCTACCGGACTTAAAGAAAAAATTTTATGACTGTTTAAAATTTAAATTTTTACGAGATTGCATACTATTGCATTATAATTCAATTTAAATATAAAATACTATATTATTATATACACATTTTAGACAAACATATTAACTCCGTTCAGAATCGTTATTCGTATACAATGATATCTATCATTGCATTCAAATTTAGCAAATCCATTGTAATAATGACCTATCTTATAAACGA
This sequence comes from Chaitophorus viminalis, assembly GCA_025469195.1. Lineage (NCBI taxonomy): Eukaryota > Metazoa > Arthropoda > Insecta > Hemiptera > Aphididae > Chaitophorus > Chaitophorus viminalis. The sequence continues at coordinate 132,757 of JAIPRK010000567.1, read as the reverse complement.
GGTGCACTCCATCCCCAACTGTACAGCAAAGCGAGGCCCATCCGTTTTTTTTTTTTTTTTCTTTCTGAGCTTTTTAGGCTTGCAGCCAATGCAGCCTGCAGTTATAACTTATAGTTTGTGTATATAAAATATTATAAATTATAACAGTAAAACCGGCCCCGACTACGGTCCGTTCAGGTTGACCAATAAGTACCTATGCAATGCGCTCATCACGCTGCGATACGTTCGCGTTCGAAACAGAAAACATTATTGTGATGATTTACAATCGAACTCGTAATAAGACGGTGCTTGTCATGTGCGTGGCATTATTGAACTATTAACGCCATTGTCATCCGTACCGTGCGTTTCACATCAATTGTCTGTGGTTTTTTTGTTACAATATTGTTGTTAAATGTGCACCGCGACACGTCCGTCCGTCGTCGACTCGTTAGCGACCGCTTGAACCGGCATTGTACTCGCGATGTCTTTGGTCGCGTGCGGGCGGCGGGACGCGATTGAAACGTCTTTGTCGCCGGTCCTTGAGCGGCTTGCAGCGGGTCGCGCGAACCGTTTGAACTTTTAAACCGCGTCAGAACTTTACCGACGTCCCGTGGCCACAGACCGTGCAACGCCGAACGACGACGGATCCGGTACAGTATTGTCGTTGGTAGTACGCAGGCAGATACGATAACGTCGCCGTCACACCTATATATAGGCAAGGTACCTACCATAGCAGTTAATATTAAATACAAAATGTTTAATTGTATATTAACAACGGCGTCCATATTTGAAAATCCGGCAGGGGACATTGTATTTTTTAATAATGCAGACTATACGTTATAACCTACTACCTCTCTGCAGTTAACAAGTTTGTTATAGTTTACTATTCAGATTTTTATTTCATTCATATACATGACGTATATGTATGAATAGCTAATAGTACTTACTAGATTAATTTATAATAAAATGTAAAAAATGTATAACATATACATTTCACTTGATTCTTCAATTTAAATTAATTTCAAACGTATTGTTTTACAAACATTATTATCACTATAAACTATTGATATTTTGACGGAGACGTGTTTTCGAAAAAATAAAATAGGTATTATTACAAGCAATTCATTTATACAAATTATAGACATTATTTAATATTTTACCATCATCCATCATTCTATGTATTTAATAAGAATTGTAATATTTTATGTATAATAACCACAGAAGTTAGTGGGAGACATTTCCCCCCCCCCTTCAGTGGTGGCGTGAATAGCTAATTTATGAGGCGGCCGCCTCATGCAAAAATGGGGGTGGGTATCCCAATGGGCAATGCCTCCAACAAGGTGGATATAATATATCCATCTTGGACTCCAGTCTCCAGGACATAGACAGCTAGACTAATTTAAAATTTATACTCACATAGTCACATATGACATAGGTATCTACAAAGTAAATATTAGGTACCCTAAGTTACAGAAATTGGTGGGTGGTTACTTATTTATGGTAGTTGCTTCATAGGAAAAAAATGTCACGCCGCTACTGCCCTCTTATGGACGCCCTTCATATTAATATCACTATTTGCTATTGTAACAATTTACAATAATAATAGTGTACAATAAGTCAATAACAATAGTATACAATGACAATAGGTAATATGTTACCTACTCGCTTGCTCGACTTTCATTCAATCGTAACGTAATTCTACGTTATGGCGCACACCATATCCCGCAAGATTACATACAGGCACCTACTATAATCTCTTTTCTACGAGACGCACGATTTTTGAGATAAATAAATAAATACCACGATTATAAAGAACTTTATAATCGTGATAAATACTATATAATCGTGATGAGATAGGCATAAAAAAAAGAGATTACGTCCTACCGTTGTATGGTAATCCACGTTATCATAGTGGCGCCGAATCTCGATCGGAGCTGCTCTTGTGTCTCCTCTCGTGTCCGTGGTCATGGAATAAAAAGAACGCAGACTGCCCGAAAACATCTGTTCCTTTAACCTCTTTTTAACAATTTTTTTTAAACGCAATCAATCCTTTTGGTTTTCAGTTTTTCACTAGGCCAAAGGAGAAAAAGTTCCTCTGTCCACCGTAAAATCGAAAGATTTTCTTTGGTCTCCGTCTACCACCTATACTACTTACCACCGCCGTCCAACCGACGACGAATTTTCGCCATGGCTCACAGGATATTCCACAAAATCGTAAGTCATCTTTGATTTCGCGCGTTTATCGCCTAAAAATGTATTATTATTCCTGGCTGAGTTGATCGTTTTTTTTTCCTGATCGTACGAGTAATGGGTTCTTTGTGGTCATTTTTCAACCGAAATTTTTCTTGTTTTGTATACAGAACAACATTTCCCAGTACCTGGCGCGTTCCTACAGCTCGGACGTACGAAAAGTGACACTGATTCCTGGAGATGGAATCGGTCCTGAAATTTCGGCTGCTGTGCAGAAAATTTTCGAAGCTGCCAAAGTAAGTGCCTATGTTTTACTTGATTTGCACATAGCTATGTTATCATAATTATTTCAAGAAAAATCAGCTAACCGAAAAATTGAAATAGTAAATAACTAACCTAGATTTAAATTTATTGAATTTTTAAGTTATTTGTTTCGTTTGTTAAAGTTATTGCATTACTTAGATAACTTGTTCATAGAAGTAAATTGTGGTGGGTTAAAGGTTTGTTGGCATTACAGAAAGTTCCCATAATGAAATAGTTTAATATTTTTCTAATTTCTAGAAAATATTTTTATTCAGTAGTATCAGATGCTCATAACATGAAAAGGTTAAACCCCTTTTTTTTTTGTATTTTTGATAAAATTAAATTTGGATTCCAACAAAAGGTAATAAAATGTATAATATAAAAACTAATGTAATATATATATATAAATGTAATGTATAAAAACATAAATATAATATAGAAGTACGGAAAATTCTATATCACAATTAATCATATTGTAATTAGTATTTATTCAAATATTTTACGTTTATATTATAAAACAATTTTTTATATTTTAAGTTTCAACCTGACCTACTATAAAAATAATTAAGACCCATTTTTGGGTCGTGGCCCACAGTTTAGGAATTTCTGATTCAATATATATTTCATATTATTAAATTATCTTTATCCAATACCTATTAAATTATCTTTAGGAATTTGATTCATACTTATTGGTTGAAATTATTATTTGATATTTAAAGAATGTTTTAATTGATTTAATTATTATATTACAAGTGAAATATTTTGTTTTTTTAGACTCCAATCGAATGGGACGTCGTAGATGTTACTCCAGTAAGAGCTCCAGATGGTACAATGAAAATACCATCCAAAGCTATTGAATCTGTAAATACAAATAAGATTGGTCTTAAAGGACCTCTTATGACACCCGTTGGAAAAGGTCATCGTTCATTAAACTTGGCACTTCGAAAGTAAGTATATAAATTTGATTGTTATATTTTTCAATATCTTGTTTAAGATTGGCTACAATTCATGTTATAACATTTTCTTAGAGAATTCAATTTATATGCCAATGTGAGGCCTTGTCGCTCACTTGAAGGTTATCCTACTTTATATGAGAATGTAGATGTAGTAACAATTCGTGAAAATACTGAAGGAGAATATTCGGGTATTGAACACGAAATCGTTGAAGGAGTTGTACAATCCATTAAATTGATCACCGAAGAAGCTTCAACTAGAGTAGCCGAATTTGCTTTCAAATACGCTGTTGAAAATAAACGATCCAAGGTCACCGCAGTACATAAGGCTAACATCATGTATGTGTGATGAACATATTATTTTCCAAATGATGTAATATATTAAAAAATATGAAATTTTACAGGAGAATGTCTGATGGTTTGTTCTTGAGATGTTGTCGTACGGCTTCTTCTAAATACCCACAAATCAAGTTTGAAGAAAAATATTTGGACACCGTGTGTTTAACTATGGTTCAAGACCCAAGTCATTATGATGTTTTAGTTATGCCTAATTTGTATGGTGATATATTGTCAGATATGTGCGCCGGATTAGTTGGTGGCTTAGGTCTGACACCCAGTGGAAACATTGGCAGCAATGGTGCACTGTTTGAGTCTGTAAGTAAAAGGGTTTCAACAATGACATGATTTTAGTTTTATCATTTCATTTTTTGTTTTTGATTAGGTTCACGGAACTGCCCCGGACATAGCAGGAAAGGACTTGGCTAACCCCACGGCTTTACTTTTGTCTGCTGTAATGATGTTGCGTCATATGGAACTCAACTCTCAAGCTGACATCATTCAAAAAGCTTGTTTTGAAACAATCAAAGAAGGCAAATACAGAACTGGCGACTTGGGTGGAAAAGCCAAGTGTTCAGAGTTTACTGATGAAATCTGCCGCAAAGTCGAGGAATGTTCTTAACTTAATACGAAATAATTGTTGCTCCGTCGATTTCAATTATTTTACTTTTGTATATTATTTATTTCGTGCAAATTCTAGGCTCGTACCGTTTAGCAATAACCCCATTGAGTTGTTTGTTCCTTTTTATTTGTTTTTTTTTTTTTTAAAAAACATTATTTTATCCAGACATTATTACTACTTGAAATGCAATTCAAATGATTATTTAGTGCAGTCATTGATTCTGTGATAAGTATTTAAGTAATTTATTTAGAAAAAGAAAATATCATGTAAAACGTTTTTAAGTTATTGCCATCCATTTCATTTGTCACACTTATTTATAAACACAATTTTACTATTGTGTAACAATCATTATTTATTTTTTTGTTTAATTTTCAAAATTAAAAACAATTTCCCATGACTTTTGATGTATTATTTAAAAATTAATCCATTACTTAATGATGATAATTAAATTATTATTTATTTACACTTTATTTGTTTTCTTAAAAATAGTGTTTAACAAATCATCTACATTATGTTATATTAATATTTAAGAAAACAAAATGTATATGTCGTTAAGACTAAGTATGCTTTTCAAACAATTGACAAATTATGAGTGTTCTGGATATTTGAAAAGTTGTAATTACTGTTAATCGTCGTCGACGAGTCTATGAAACTATTAGATACATGTGCCTAGTCAATAGCCGGTATTACATTATAATATTTTTAATAAATAAAAATATATAAACTTTTGTTCTATTATTGAAATCAATAGTTGGTCATTTGAATGGTTACATTCATTGTACATTATGTTTTCCTGTTAAATCCATATTTGGTGTCCGTGCGATATATGTATAGTCCGATAACATGCTCATATTAATTGTTATGTAAAACCGTCGGTTTAAGTGGTGGTATACAACTTTGATACATCAAAGGGTACAGTTAATTTCTCCCTAAATACGGCGGGTGTAACCGATGTGCAATCCTTTAAGCGACTACATTTCAAAAGACAACAAAACATTCACTCGTTTTTCATATGGGCGTCAATAACAAATTATGTATTGCATTTGTGTTCGATTAGAAATCAACACCTTTTCTTCTTTGTCATACATAAAAAAAAAAAAAATCATTTTTAATGGTTAAGATAAGATAACTAAATACTTTCATAGACATATTACTGCATTGTAATTAAAAATAAAGGGCGATAAAATTATTTACATTCAAAATGGAATTATTGAGAAATTCATAAAAAAAAATTGTACTTATAGATAATCGAAAGTTAATAACAATGTAATTATAGTAGTTGATTAACATTAAAATAGTGCTCACAATCGGTTTAAGGAGCGGTTTAATGGTTATTTTTCACTATTTTGTCTAAAGTAAAAAGAATCAACATCGTTTGCTAAGATTAAAATTTGAGGTACCTGTATAAACTAGTTACAGATGTACAGTTATACATGTAATGTGTTCAAATAAATATATACATAACAAAAATACCCACTTACACGTTTAGATACAATACAGATTACTGTAAATATTTAAAACAATTAAATTAATTTAAAAGTTTAAATAGTATTCACATAAATAATAAATAGATAGATAAAAAAAAAAAAAAAAAAAAAAAAGGAATTACAATTCTTTTGACCACAAAACTATACTATTATTATAAAAAAATAATCAATATACTATCAATAGGATAAATGGTATACAGAGTAATTAAACACACCGTCGCTGTTTTGTTTTGTTTTTTTTTTTTTTTTTTATAAAAACTACCATCAATATTGGTAATTATGTAAATATTTTAGAACAAAATTGTGGATATTAATTTGTACCCAGATTAGGTGCCAGTGTCAGGAATTGCAACATAGCTCTCATGACCGTCAAAAGGACGAGGCGATTCACATATTAAACTTTGAATCAACCAATTGGTCGAAAGTTTGGGTATGTTTTCGTGTTCCAGTTCACTTGGACAATGTTCATCTGTAATAATGATTGTTATGTGACGTGTCACCGGCAAACATATACCTAATGAACAAATAGGTTTTACGATAATTAATGACAACAATCAAGACTTCAATAATTCATAAATAACCATAGGAGCGATTGGAGAGTTAACCATTAAATATTCTATTCAACCTTTGTGTAATGTAAAACATTGGTCAATATTATCAATATGACAATCGCAGCATTATATTAGGTAGGTAAGGGGAAAATGATGGTTTACATACCATTTTGCCAAGAAGTGTATACTATGGCACCGCAGAACCTTAGCAAACTTGCGAAAAATTCATTCTTCTCATTATCTGATAAAGCTAAATAAATTATGTAACCATAAAATATGGATGAATGAACTGTTGTTGGAGATCGAAAGATTAATGATTTTTTTTCTTCAGAATAACCATTTGGAAGTGGTTTAACATTGTATTTGGTTAGGTACTCTGGGAATGGTAATTTCTGAAACAGTTATTTACATACATTAAATATTTATATTCCAAGTTGTATATTTTTATAATAATAATAAAGTTATCACAAATAAACACTTGACACAATAATTGCATCTAATTATCAGAAGTGAGTAGAATAAAGAATTGTCAATATATTTGTAAAATTTTAAAAAATGAGAAATAAAATCAATACAATTAAATATTATTTTATTTAATACATTTACTGTATCAAAAACTGGTTACATTTTTCATGGGTCTTATAAATGATAATAATTTGTGAAAAAGCATTAAAATGAATATATTATTAAATTCAATATATCTTATATCAACTACAACTGACAGATACAAATAAAACGTGCAGTATTAAAAAAAAAGTTTTTTATTCTTATTTTCATTATTATTTAAACTTATTTTAGTTATTACTTACTAAAGAAACAGCTTTTACAATATGTTCATGATGATAAGATGGTATACCAAGACTCAAAGACAAGTAAAAATTACAAGTCTGTGAAGGTGTATCAGTAATAAGGTAAGAGGTCTTGTAGCACGACCTGGGTATTACATTCAAAAACGAATGAACACTGCCACCATTTTTCCTTATTAAAGTTTCTAAAAGTTTTTTATGTGGTTTATCAGGTATGAAAAAACTTGCATCTGGGAAATTTTTTCAAGAAAAAATTGATATAGTTTAAAATATATATTTAAGATTAGATTATAATTTTCAACTTACTGTACGAAGCATCATGGTCAGTACCTTGATCACTGCTGTCATTAGCCAAAGGTATCCGTTTGTATTTAGCATAAGACAGGACAAAATGTAAGTCTTTAAATACTTGTATGGACTTATTAGTAGGAGATTTGATAATAAAATTAGTTTTGTCAGGAGACAAATGTTCACTATCAATGTCAGAGTTTCTTATTTGACTCATGTCAACATTAGTTAAGTCTTCTCTAATTATACTAAAAAAAAAAAGGAAAAAAAAAGGTTAGTACAAAAAATAACCAGGACAAAATTGCATGTTGCAGATTTTGTTTTGGTCAAATTTTTGGCTTGTACAATAAAATTTGTACCGAAACTAAAATTTCACATTACATTTTTTGTTGTTATTCTGTAATTTAGATCTATAAGTATAATGAATAAATTATTGAATTGAAATTTTTAATTTAATTATTATTTTAATTTTTGTAGTCATCCTTATATAATTATATAGTAATAGTTTATATTTTAAGTTTGAATAAATCATAAATAACTATAAATTAAAAAAATAATTTCGTCAATGACTTTTCACTTGGTAGGGATAGAGTGAAATGTACCACCAGTAACCCTTTTTCTCAGAGAATTTTTACATGTGTAGATTTCACTCCCAGTGGAATGAGTCTGGTGGAGAGCAGTACAGAACAATAAGAATGAGGGCAGGGAAATAGACTACAAAATTAATTCTATAGAATGTTTTTTGCACAGAGCCGGGTTCTGCGCATGTTGTAGTCAGCTGTGTAACAACTGCACAACACTGCTCCTGCTTATGATATTGATTCACTAAATGATATAGTTGCCTATTACTAATATTACTAAATGTACTAAACTTACTCAATGTCTGAATCTGAAGAAGGTAGTATATACAAATCACCATCATTTCCAGTAATTCCGGTGCTAGTACTAGGAATATTTCTGAAATCAGATTCTACGGGAAACAAGCATTTTCGTTTTTTGCTATTACCAGGTCCTTGGTTAGTTTTTTTACGTTTACTAGATTCATTTTTGGTATTTGCTGTATTGTTTTTTAAACTTTTTGTAGTAGTTGACCTTGATGAACGGATTCTTTTTCCCTCAGATACATTGGCTAATATATTAAAATTAATAATTTAGAACTGATTCATAACAATTAATTATGTATAATACTTACACATGCTAAGTCTGTCATAGTTTTTAAATACATTTTTATTTTGTAACATTCTGGCGTATTCAACACTTAACACTAATTTATCAAAAGAAACAATAACCTCTTCTGAATCTAAATCAATTGTGTAAGTTTTCTCTCCATTTGATAAACTGAAAAATATATGGTTTAAATAATTATAAACTCTTAACATTAAAAATATTATAAAATACATACAGATTAATAGAAACAATTTCACCAACTCGATACTCTTGTGAAACAGTATCAAATATTGCAATTGCAGACCCTTTTTTTAAAGCTGAACTATGTACAAGGGCTTCAATATTCAAAGATTTTTCAACACCATCAGATATAAATTTAACTTTATATTTTGGAGGTACAAAATCAGTTATAAGAGCTGGATAAAATAATTTATCTGCTACCCAATATGCTAAAACCTCATTACCTATAAAAATAATAATAATAATAATAATAATAATAAAGAATGAGAGCAAATTATTCTAATTATACATTTAACTAATTAATTTTAAATTTAAACTCAACTTACCTAAATTAAATGGTATGGGATCATTTATTTTATTTTCTTTAGAATAACCTATTTTGTGTTCTTCAGAATCATCAGGAATATCATTATTTTGAAGTTCTTCTTTTTTAATATCAGTGTTTATTTTGGGTTCCTAAAAAATAATAAGCAAAAATATATTTACAATTTTACACAATTACATAAGAATGTATAATATAATATCACACAAACTTTTAATTTTTTCCTTGAACAACACTCTTTATTGATACTTAACTGATTAAGTTTTCTTTTTTGTTTTGATTTTCTAATACTTAAACAAATAAAATAAAATTTTAAAAATTACTCACAATTTTACTTATTAAATTTTCTTACCTAGTTTTTAATTTTGTTTTACTACTAAAATCATTAGTATCCAAATTCATATTTTCTGATACTTTTGGATAAATATGGTTGCATTTATGGCAGACTAAATTTTCCGGATAAGTATAAACGTTTTTTGACAGTAAAATATTGTTTGATTTGGCTAAAATATTTAAGTTAAAAATTAAATTAAATATAATGGCACAACAGCAATAATGAAAACCTAATTTCAAGTAATTTCATTATAATTTAAATTAAATAAATGTAAATTTAAAAAAACCTTTAAAAATATCAAATAGTAATGTCTCATGTTATAATAATATTAATTAATGTCAATTACTAATTTTTTTCTTTATTGATTGTATTCCTGAGATATTACAGCATAAGAGCTATATTTATTATAAAAAGTTAAATATTAAAAATTATGTAAAATACAGGTTAGTAGATTTGTTATTTAAAATAATTACAAATCATATAGGTTGAAACTGTTAATTATTTATGATTGATTCAAAAATATGTACTACTGAGTAACTATGTAATCATAATAGATAATCAGAATTTCTATATATTAAAATTTAATAATCATTTATACTGATAATTAAATTATTTTCCGATATTGATAAATGATAAATTTAACTAAAAAAAATTGTAAATAAAATAGGATATATTATGCGAAATTATTGATCCACTAATTAGTATATTAAATTCTACAATAATTAGAATTATATGTATTAAAAATGCATACTAAAAAAAAAAAAAAAAAATAATAATAATTAAGTAGGTACATTTTTAAACATAATATGATGCACATAAATATAAGGTTATTAGAATCTAATATATATATATATATATATATTCATATATTGATTTATTAGTGAGAGTATAAGTTAAAAAGTAGTAAAATTAAGTCAGTTACATTTTAAGTGAGGCAATATTCCAGTTGATGAACCGCTACTAGATGATGACACAAAGGAATCTACAGGAATTTTTGGTACTAAAAATTTTTCATCAATTTGAGCACACCTAAAAATTAAAAATTAAATCTATAAGCCAAATTGTACTTAAATTTAAATTAACTATTTGTGATTTAATACACTTTTCACGCACACGATAAAATTTTTTTTTAGCATATTATTTTTTTAGAAGATTAATAATTTTTTTTAAAAAATAAATATATTGGGAGAGTATACCTCACAATCATGCTGATTATATATTATTTATAATTAATTGTATGAGTTAAAGTTCCATGAACAACAGTAATTATGTGGCCATTCAAATTTACACTAATAATACTAAAATTGATGTTTAAAAAAATAATCAAGAAGTTATAATATCATGGAGGCTTAAAAATGTGTTTTGCAAATACCTAACACTGGTTCTATACTCTTCTCACTGTGTTCAAAAATTATTGACTAATTTGTATTTAACTACCCCATGCCTTGCCATACTTATGACTGTGTCAATTGAATATAAATATATATAAAATCTTTTAATTGGTATTTTCTACAAGTGTTTCATCATTATCTCTCTACACTCATTCTATTAATTAATTTATCTCGGTATATCTCAAATTCCTAATAATATACTCAGTTTTAGTAGCTCCTGTTTTCAATCATTTTAGAGTTTTCCATGTTGCCAGGCTTTCTTCTGCACAACCAGATTATAGTTTTTCTTTTGGTCTTACTTTTTTTTTCTTTGCTCTTCTTTTGGAATGTTGAAATTTTTTTGCCATTATGGTATGTTTACTGTGTTTATGGCATCTCTGATTTTCATCTTGGTCTTGGTGGTCAAAGTCTAAAATGTCTACAGTATATTTTTATCTTGTTCTTAGTACATTTTAGGCTATCATTCTTTGATTTGCAGATGGTCCTGTTCTGGATGTCTTGGTATGGGTGTTATAGGCAACCTGTTATAGATGACAATTCAGCACAGTATTCAACATTTGGGTATGGCAAGAGCCACTCTATACACTGAACATTTAGATTTGCTTGCTGAGAAGCATAGTACAAAGGTTTATATTCTAAAAATATTGGCATTTTAGGCTTTAATACTGTTCCTAGGAAGACATTATTATTAAAATTATCAAAAGGAGTCTTACTCATTAATATTTATAAAACCTAAATTACCTAAATTACCTTAAATTGGATTTAATCAATTATACTATTATTTAAAAAAGTAATTTTTATAAACTGAAATCAAAAATATCTGATAAAATCCATAAGTGGTAAAAAAAAGATGCAAAATGTAAATTTTTTTATACATTACATTGTTGAATTTGTCGATGAACTAGAATAATCAGCTGCATAACCATTAAGAGAAGATCCATCTGATTTTATATCAACATTTACACATGTATCAATTTTGGAAATCTAAAAACAAGTACAAAAAAAATATAAATATATATAATTAAAATATAATGTTAATACTGAAATAGTATACATTGAAAAATATTTGTAGAAAGATATAATTATTTAAAATATAATACTATAAACATTATAATTTATAATATATTTACTTTTAATCAATGTACCTACTAAGGTTTTAGGTAAATTATGTAAATACAATTCTAAATTAAACAACATACTTATACTTAAGAAGTTTTCTAGATTTTAAGTAAGTCAAAATAGCCTTAGTAAATTATGTTTGTATTTTGAATAGTAACTTAGAAGATGAATTAATTATTATTAGATAGAAATAAAATTATTGGCAAATTAATATTTACTGAATGTTCGAACATAACAATACAGAGCTATTAATATTCATAATTAATCAACTAAAATATTACATCAAACTTCAATAAAAAAATAGTGTGACACTTGTCAGTTATGTACAACATTTAAATCATCAATTCAATCAATTATAACAGAAAAATTAATATAAATTCTAATCTCAAAATTTAATTTATAATAATAATTATTAATTAGTAACATTATATTATAGAATCATTATGTTGGTAGTCATTATATTTGAATAAAATGGTACTCATTTAATATACGATCTACAGCAAGTATTTTGTTATCAACAAATGAACATTGTGGTAAAATCTATTATCCAATATTAGAAAGGAGGTTTTGTATCTATATTATACACTTCAAACAGATCTAAGGCTGTAGCAACAATTTCTAATACCAACCACATGTAAGGATTCCAATAAAAAATCATCTCTAAATCTCCATACTGTGTTTCTAATAAATTATTCTAATCCGATATAAAAATACCAACAGTCACTAAGCTAACAAAAATTAGTTATAATCTATAAGCAGTTTCATAAATATTTAGCCTACCATCCCATTCTACTAATTTTTAAAATTTTATTCATGAACTTTACAATACTTCAAAAAGGTTAAAAATATGAGGTATCAGGACCTGTCTACTAAACATAAAACATATACAAATATAATATCAATCTGCAGTAAACATATTAAGGAAAGTAAATCAAACATAAAACATGCTTTTAAGGGACAGATAAAAAATGTTAAATTTTAACATAAATAAAAAAGGAACATACCGCTAGTAACTTTAGATTATTTGATGATGTCCTAGTTATAGTAGCTATACAAAATACATAATCACAATCAGGATTTGAATTTTCATCTGGTTTTTTTTCTAATTTTTCTTCTGTTAACTAAAATTTGAGAAAAATGTGTTATTGTAACTTAGTAGCTAAAACATTGTATAATATAAATGAGAAATATTATTACCGGTTTGCATTCTATATTATCTGAGTCAATTACTGTTTCAGCAGACGTTGAATTATTAGCATCACTGTGATGGCCATGTACTACAATTTCACTATTTACTACAGGAGTAATAGAGTCCCATGATCCTACAACATGAGAAAAATACAAACTTACTAAAATATATTACCATTAAACAGCTTTAAATTATAGAGTTAACTTAACCAAACATGTTACATTGAAATAGATGTTTAAAATACAACAAAATAACAAAAAACTTCAACCTATCTTACGACAAATAATAACGGTATAAATCTACTATTATACATAATAATATCAAAAGTACAAAAAATGGAGCATTGATAGAACAGGATTACTTTTAGCAATAGATAGAATGGCCGACTGAATAGCAAGATATTGAGTGGTTGAAACAACTGTGTCTTTATCGGGCAGCTGTTGTTTACTAGAACTGCTTGGGTCGTCAAATTGATCGTTGTCCAACGGCGGTTGTTTTTCATTCGTGACCGGTTTACTGATAGTCCCATCAATAGTTTCGTCACAAGTAGGCAGCGGGCTAGCCAGTTCATCGTCCTCCAACTCGATCTTGGGCGGCAATGTTTTTTCAGTTTCGGGTTCGAGATCGTCGTCCATGGCTGCTACGCGACTGTCGAATAATTCGCCGACGATGATGGCCGATGTGCACGGCAGAGAACGCGAATACCACCACGGATTACGGGCGATTGGCGGGCAGTACGAACGACTTTCGACGGAGCAGCAGCCGTGATGCGTTTTCGCGCGAATCGCAAGTGTCAATGGCTACGGGGCGCGCTGCCCGACGGCTAATGAGCGAATAGAACAGCAACAAATCGCCGCGGCACCGTCACAACAGGCTGATGTGCGTACAGTAATTGGTAGTGTTACCTTTAATGATCACTTGATAATGCATACGTTTGTGGTGGACCTTAGTCGAGACGGCCATCAAAAACCATAACCGTCACTGATAAAACGTCTATGAACATTAAACACTGTTGAAGTGTTCGCTTTCCGGACGGAGTAGAACGGTCGCGCGACGACAGCCAGTTATCTAATGCGGAGCCGCGGTCCCGCCATTTGCGTTCGGAATTTCGGATCGGAGATTACTCGCGAAGCACGATGGCGTCGGCGTGCAGTGCGTGTATGTATGAATAATGATATTGTAGATTGTACCAAGTGGTGGTTACCCTTCCCCTCCGCCGCCGTACAGTGATGATAATAATAATAATAATTAATAAAAGGTGTAATAATAATAATAATAATAATAATAATAATAATAATAATAATATTATTTTGTACGATTGAATAAAGATAACGAGAAGAGGCATATTATATTATTATGTCTATATGAGAAAAGGTGATTGGACAACCGAAGCAGATAAAACGTGGTAGGAGCTGCTTCTTGTCTCTGTTTTTGTGACCCAGTTTTCGTGACCGCGTGTCCGTATCCCGTTTTCCGGTTAATACCGAACGGTCACCTGATACGAGCTGATAACGGCCGTACTCGCGACTGATAACAGTTTTGTTTGTACTGTTTGTAGTCGAACACCGGAACACGTGACTTATTTTGAATAAAGTATTTGAGTAAACACAACTCGTGCGCAGTCTTTTCGTTTCGTAACTTTCATCCGCTTAAAATTCACTCGCTCGAGTGTCGTGACACGGTCAATTTAACATTTGTTAATTCCCGATGTCTTACAACAACAGAAATAGCTTTGGCCGCGGTGGCGGTGGCGGTGGAGGCGGCGGCGGCGGTGGATTTCGAGGCAGAAGTAAATCTCATTGTATTCATTATCCAATATAATTTACCAATACTGTATTTTTCTTGACTACACTAAGACACAAAAACTGTAGATGTTGCTTTATTATTTATTTACTAATTATTAATCGGGCGAGCCCAATTACCATATTATATGTGGAATATAAAACAAAATATCATAAAGTGTTGTGGGGGTACAATATGCAAAGTGATGAATTATGATAATTATGTTGTGTCTGTTAAGCCATGCTGTGAAATCGAAAGAAATAATATTTTTAAAGGACGTATTATGGTTATTAGTCTATTAATTTATCTCGATATACCTATTGGAAACTGAGATTGTACAATAATTTTATTATCAGTGATTTTATGATATTATTTACATGAAATTTGTTGTATTTACAGATGATGGCGGTGGTGGCCGAGGAGGTGGTGGTAACTTCCGAGGTGGTGGCCGTGGCGGTGGCGGAAGAGGTGGATTCAATAGATTTGCTGAACAAGGACCACCAGAAGAAGTAATTATAGTTTTCATTAAATCATACAAATTGTGATTTTGGTTCCTATTCTTAATATATTATTAGTATATATTGAATATTGTTGAATTATTATTGCAATTTTTAAGGATTCTTAGCTCATTAATTATTGTGATTTGTGTCATACTCAAGCAGTCAAACATTTCATAGCATAATCTAATTTTGTCATTTTTTTAATTCTTCAATTATAGTGTATATTACATTTATAGTATGTAGTATGATTTTGAAGTTATTTTAAATAATATATAAATTCTAATATAGACAAATTTAACCACATGAAAATCTGTACAGGAAATTAGTATCAACGATATTATCTGCAACAACGTATTTGTAATTTATTACAAATTTCTAGTATTCTCAGAGGAAATTCTTTGAAAATGTTGGAAGGAGCGAGGTGTCATAATTATTCTTGTAAATTTTTGTAGCAGGGGACTTTGTCCTCCCCCACTTTCCTTAGTTTTACACTTTTAACCTATATGCTAAAAATCAAGATTTATGTCATTAATTAACATCTTTATTTTCATAAGGTAATCAATAGTATTATTATATTTTACACCATTTAACAATTAAACCAGAAATTTGTTCAGAGTTATATATCCATTGACTATAAATATTCACAAGGGTACAACTAGTGTTATGCATCATCCCGTATGAATATATATATATATATATATATATATACAAATGTATGTGTGCATAATTTATGTAAGTATATATATAAATATATTATATAGATTCAATGGATGTTGTTTTGGGACCAGCACAAAGTGATAAACTTGTAAAAAATGTAAACCAAATGAACCTCATATGGGAAATAAAGAAAAAAAAAACATTTCTTATTGTTTATTAGTACATTTATTATTTAGTTTGTTTTTTATTACTCTTAACCATATCATAGATAACTGTTTATACTTATATTGCATATTAAAATAACCATAATTGTAGTAAATTTAAAATTTGATAAAGATTATTGAACTTATAAAATTATAAGATATAAATTGAAACTACTTTTGCTGTCTTCAACTCAAATAACTTTTTTAATGTAATTTATTTTGAAATTTTACAAAAATGTTAAAAATTTTATAATTTTTTGTGAAATTGGAGTAGTATTTAAACTCAATTTTTAGTCTTAAAAGTTATAACCGAGGTGGTGAATCATATTCTCTATATTTTTAATGTATTAAGCAGCAATCACTGAATAAATATGTTTAAAAAATAAATAGTTTTTATTAAACATTTTATATTAAAAATATTTTTATTGATAACATATTTATTAATGTATACAATAATTTTGAAATTTGGCAACAACTCCTGAAGGGATTTTGCAAGCTACTGGATATTTGTCAATGTATACTTTTATTTTAAATTATTATGCACATGTAATATTAACTTTATTTAGTAAAAATAATTTTTGACTGTTCACGAGTTAATTTGATTACCAATCAATTTTAAAGCATTTATATCTACTTAATATTAATATTATTTAATATATTTTGTAAAAGATTATATCATTTTTAATAAATTTTTTTTTTTAACGGACCTAATGTATAAACTGTATATTATTAATGAACAAATTATGCAACTGTAGAAGTCAAACAGAGAGGGGGATAAAGGGATAAATCTCTTCCCTCTATGTTTTTCAATACCCGATATAATTAAAAAATAAATCATTCCCTCCCCTTGGTAAAATAATTTGACGCTCTCTGTATGCAACCTGCATTCAATGTATTATAAGAAATTTCATTATTGTATTGTTACTTTAGGTGATACCTTTTGGTCAATTTACCCACTCTTGTCAAGATGACATCGTTTGTAAGGCTGAAATGGAGGATGTTCCATACTTCAATGCACCTATATACTTTGCTAATAAACAACAAATTGGTAAAATAGATGAAATATTTGGTACTTATAGTGATTATTTTGTATCAATCAAATTGAACTCTGAAGTTAAAGCTAAATCTTTCAAAAAAGCTGATAAGGTAGTATTTACTTATAATTTACCTACTTGTAAATGTTATGATGACACATTTTTTTTTTTGTTTCAGTTATATATTGATCCTGCCAAATTATTACCATTGAAAAAATTCTTACCTCAACCTGGTGGTCAGAGAGGACGAGGTGGTGGCGGTGGCAGAGGGCGTGGTAGAGGTGGTGGTGGCCGTGGCGGTGGTGGATTTGGACGTGGTGGTGGAGGTGGGCGCGGAGGTGGATTTGGACGTGGTGGTCGTGGAGGTGGTGGTGCCCGAGGATTTGGCGGTGGTGGAAGAGGATTCGGAGGTGGTGGTAGAGGTGGTGGCGGCGGCCGAGGAGGGGGAGGTTTTAGAAGATAAGAATATCTTGTTATTGTAATTATAAATACTTCATTGTCAACATTTTTTTGATAAATTTTATATTATTAAAAATGACAAATTATAAATGTAAATCATAATGCAATGTCTATTTTTTGTGAGAACAATTACTTAACTTGAATAGAAAATTGACATTATTTCCAATTTATTAATTTTATATATATTAAACAGATTTTGGATTAATTATTTGTGGTTTATAATTTAATTCATTTGATGAGTTGATGTTAAATTGTATTTACTATTGAAATAATATCTTCAATCTGAAATGGTAGCTAATCAATGGTCAAAAATTTTGTAACACGTAATGTTTATAAAATGAATACTCATTAAAATTATGCCATTTATAATCTGATTTAAAATGATTTAATTTTAATAAATATTTATTTTTTGTTAACTATTTTTCTATAATTTTCTTTGATTTACGAAGCGTTTTATATTCATTTGAACTATTAATAAATAACCATTAAATCCACCTTATCTTTTACAAGTTCAGCATCATTGATGACATTGGAATTGTCAATTATAACATTTTGATCTTATTATAATAAATTAGTTAACACTTCAAATATTTTTAAAACAATATTGGTTATTATAAATTATTGAGTACCTACTTGTAATAACTATTTATGGTAGCTAATAATGTTTTAGCTTTCGATATACATAATATTCCTTGTGCTAAAAAATTATAAATATTCAATTTTATTTTTTTAACTATTAATATTTTGTCATGGACCTTATAAAATTCATTGTAAGTTCTTATATTATTCCTTTGGATTTTAAGTAAACAGGATGTTTTGTTTGAACTATGAATAACATTGAAACGTGATTCTATCTCCTATGCTCCTTGAATTCGAACAGTCATTAAAATTTAAAACATCGATGAGTAATTATAGTTAAGTATGTTTTAGAGTAGGTATTGCAGTTGCAAAAATCTGTAATGTTTATTAAATTTATTTGTTAACTGTAATGCGCGCCTGCTGTCCCACGAGTAAGCAATATTGAAATTTTAAACGCTCCAGTGGAAATTAAAATAAATAATTAATGATCAATCTTGAGTAGGTTGGAATTAGTAAAATGTTATTTCTGGCTTCGCATTATGTATGTGGATTTAAATATATTCTTACACGACTGCAGGATTATGGCTTAATTAAAATAGATACCGTGAAGCATGAACCAACTCTTTATATAAGTACTTATATTATTATGCTCTATAGATTCTGTCTAAGAGTGAAATGTTAAAAACTAGTTAAGCATTACACGATACCTAACCGAACTGTATGAAATCGTGAATAGAACGGTTTGAATAAAATTGTTGTCCAATCTTCATTCGTTCGGTTAGGTATACCACTATACCGCGTGACATTTACGACTTATATGTACTTTAGTACTTATATGAGCGTCTTGCCGTTCGCAGTGGAAGCTATATAGGAAAGCGTTCGAAATTGAGTTTTAGTTATTGGCGAAAGCAAATAGTATAAATATATTATAGCGTTGCCCTCAGCTAAGGATCTCAAACAATAATAAATCATTTATTATTAACGCTATTATTATCCGATGACAATATTATTATAGGTAAGTATTCAAACGTGATGTACAAACATGTAAGTGGTATCCATTATTGTATATATAGACTATAGAGTCGTAGGCAATGGCGTATTTAGGGTTTTCCACCTATGGGCACTTTCCAATTTACCGCCCATCTCCTTCTCCATACGTCTTAAAATTATTTATAAAACAAATTTTTTATGCATTAATTTATTATATTATTATCTTACATAAAAAAGAAAAAAAAATGATACATAATAGATGAAAATTGAATGCAATGTATTTTTATTTTTTTTTTTTAACTAATCACTCAATTACTTAAAAATTTATATTTTTCTTTAGCAAGTGCATCAATTAAATAGTCACTATTTAAAGTCAACAATATATTAACTTCGATTTTCAAGATTGTCAAACTATTGAGTTATAAGTACCCACAGGATGTAAAAAAAAATTTTAATTCGACTTTCGACTAAAACATGGAAATTAACGTTAAGTAGTACAGTTAGAAATTGGTGTAGGTACAAACATGTAATATTCTTGGTGCTATATATTATCATCTAAAGTTCAATACACGTCCGCTAGAGAATTTTCTCGTAATAATTTACACATCTGTTGATGGATGAATGATGTCTTTCATTTTTTTGTTTGAAGATTTTAATAAAGATTTAAATGCATTACGTAGGTAAGTATCCATTTTCTTGAAAATACTTTTTTAAGATCATCTGGGTAATATAATATTCTTGTAACTTAATGGTATACCTATTCTATTATTTCTGATATATTTATAGAAATATGCTTGTGGAGTACGATAAATTTAGTACAGTAGAAACTAGAAATCACAAGTCTGTCGCTGTTTCTCTAATTCACTTGCTATCATAGGTGCAATTCGAGATTTTCGAAGGGGCTATATTATTTTTAACACAATATCTGCAATTAATACCTTCTGGCCTTCATATATATATATATAAAGAACCGAATGGGCCTCGCTCTACTGTACAGTTGGGGAGGGAGTGTACCTCGTTCATAGGATAGGTCATTATTACAATGAATTTGTTAAATTCGAATGCAATGATAGATATCATTGTATACGAATACCGATTCTGATTTAAATTTAAATTGTCTATAAATAAGTCAAAATAATTAGAAAACTTAACTATGTATAGAAAATGTCAATATAAAGATTTAGTGAAAATTTCAAGTTGTTGCGTTTTTTTGTTTTTGAGTAAGAGCATTTAAAAAAAATGTATTTTGTAAAAACGTGATTTTGCGTTAAATTTCCCGTTTTTTTGTCATTTTTTTATTGTTTTTTTTTTTGGATTTTTTCAAAAAATATTAAAAAAGTTGTATTTTTGACTTGCTCAAGTACCATCTACATTCACTTTCCTTTCAGAAAAGTTGCTGTTTAAGAAAATCGAAGCATTTTTACTGGCAAAAAAGGTGTCGTTAGATACAAAAAAAAAAGAACGGGTGGGCCTCGCTTTGCTGTACAGTTGGGGGTGGAGTGTATCTCGTTTATAGGATAGGTCATTATTACAATGGATTTGTTAATTTTGAATGCAATGATAGATATCATTGTATACGAATAACAATTCTGAACGGAGTCAATATGTTTGTCTAAAATGTGTATATAATAATATATTATTTTATATTTAAATTGAATTATAATGCAATTTCATAAAAATTTAAATTTCAAACAGTCATAATTTTTTTATACATTTTTGAAGATTAGCTTATGGACGACCTAGTGTTAACATTTTGAATCTTAAGTATAAACAGAAAAAATTTTATGAATTTTCAACTACAAAATAACTTGCAAACTATCGCGGTTTAACATACTTTATACAAATTTGAACTTTATGGGCTTATAAAAAAAATTTGAGCGAAACCATCTCTGATATTTTTTAGTTACAATTAGTATTACTTATATTTAATCCTTTAATTTATTTTCAAGAGTTTTTGGACACCCAAAAAAATTTTATAGATATTTTTAAAAAAAAAGCTTACAAAAATCGAAAATTTAAATTATCTATAAATAAGTCAAAATACTTTGAAAAATTAACCATGTATAGAGAACACCAATATAAAGATTTGGTGAAAATTTCAATTTATTGTGGTTTTTCGTTTTAGAGTTAGAGCATTTTAAAAAAACCGATATGATTTGTCAGTCTAGAATTTTATGTATTGTATTATACATGTAATTTTATGTCAATATTCGCTGTTCAAACGCTTATAAAAAAAATTGTGCCCATGGATTTTGATGATTTTTGAATGACAATAAAAACTACTTGTGTAGAATATTCTATTAAATTTTCAAGTATTTTGTATTAGTCAATTTTTTTTTATCACCGATTATAAAAAAAAAAAAATGTAAAAAAATTGAATTTTTTAAATGCCTATAAGTGGCTTAAAAATCAATATAATATTTAGAAAAAAATATGATATAAAGGAAATACCTATCTTAACAATTGGTGAAAATTTCAAGTTTCTGCAATTTATACTTTTTGAATTATAACAAATATTTAAAATCGTTTGACCATAAATCGCTATTTTATGTAATTTCGTAAAAATATAAATTTCAAACGGTCATAAAATTTTTTCCTTTTAGTCCGGTAAAATTTTTTTTATATATTTTTAAAGGATACCCTTTGGACAAACTAGTGGCAAAATTTTGAACCTTAAGTATAAACAGAAAAAATTTTATGAATTTTTATCTACAAAATAACTTGCAAATTATCGTGATTTTGACACATTTTATACAAATTTGAGCTTTATGAGCTTATAAAAAAATTTTGTGTGAAATGATCACCGATATTTTCTAGTGAAGATAAGTTAAGCTTATTATAAACCTTGTATTAAATTTTCCAGAGTTTTCGGCTAGCCAATTAAATTTTATAGGTGTTTAAAAAAAAAAAATGTACAAAAATCGAAATTTTAAATTGTCTATAAATAAGTCAAAATATGTCAAAATACTTTGAAAACTTAAGCATGTATAGAGAACGCCAATATAAAGATTTGGTGAAAATTTCATGTTGTTGCGGTTTTTCGTTTTTGAGTTAGAGCATTTTAAAAAAATGTAGTTTGTAAAAACGTGATTTTGCGTTAAATTTCCCGTTTTTCGTAATTTTTTTAACTTTTTTTTTTGATTTTTGCAAAAAGTATTGAAAAAGTTGGACTTTTGACTTGCCCAAGTAACATCTACATTCACTTTTCTTTCAGAAAACTTATTGTATAAATAAATCGAAACATTTTTACTGCAAAAAAAGTTGTCGTCAGACACAAAAAAAAAAAAAACACATTGTAAAATCAATAGATTCCATCACTCCGTTCAGAATCTAAAATAGCATTATAATTTTGCTTTTAAATTAACAAAAACAATCTTAATAACATACACTGTTATAATTTGCGTTTTTTTATTTAAATTTATTCATGTAATGTGAATATGTGATACTTGTGTATTAAAAATATAATCCTGATGAATTATAAAACGATGTGTATGTTATAAAATGTCAAACGTTATAAATAAAAATATTATTTTAAGTATCTGTACCTATTAACATTTTGATTTTTCGTTTTAAACCTGATGTCGAATGGAGCCCCCCCTCCATCTAATTTGAATATTCAGGGGACTAAACCCCCCTGCCTCCTTTAATTGCGCTTATGTTACGCAATGGTCAATTGATTAACCACGTATGATGAAAATTAGTAAAATTAGTTTTCATCAAATGAAAAATACTTTTTGCAATTTTGTAAACACAAAAAAAAAAAAAAAAATGTTAAAACGTGAGGGCCTAAAGGGGGCCTGTGGCCTAAATACGTTACGGGCCGTAGAGACAGTGTAGGTATCTACTAGGGATGGGCACCAAATCTGAATATCTGAATTTTCCGAATATCCGAATATTAAAATCCGGATTTTCCGAAGTATCCGGATTATTTGGACTATTCAGATTAATTAATTATTTTTATTGCTAAGTACAAAACAACACTGGTAGTTGAATGCGTCAGAAATATTATATATCCGTTCAAGAATGTATGTTAATGAATTTAAATTTAAAAATGAGACATCGAACAGCAAAATTGAATTGAATAATCCGGATACTCCGGATAACCTGTCAAATCTGGATTCACTAAATTCGGATTTGATAAATTCAAATAATCCGGATTTTTTAAATCCGGATATGCCCATCACTAGTATCTACGTTATGTAAGAAACGGTTTACAAGCCGGTACATGGCCGTGTGTTATCCTTACGTACCGACGACGATCGGTGGGCTAAGGCAATGACAACTATATTATACTGTTCCTAGCCGTTCTAGGAGAAAATCGATTCTCCGAGCAGCCTTATTATAGCACCGCGTTCATACAATAGCACTAGCTTATACACTATAATATAGTTGGATGGGCTACATATGCTACACAACATGTTATACGTGTACAATACGCGCGAAATAAAATTGCATTTTCTCATTATCGTCCTACATCACGTACGTGTATGCCCGCTTATAATATCTTTTTATTTTTTATATAGCTCATTGACTGGCTTCATTCAATCGCGGGCGTTCAATATATAATATAAATATAATAATTGTGCAATAGTAAAAGAGAAAATGTTATTAGAAAAGTGCGAAGAAAAAAGGAAGTCAGGGTACCTATATTGTTACATTATTTCAACGATAAACCATTAAATAGCTCAATTTTTCCATTTTTGGAAGACTTAAGTCCCCTATTACATTAATTTTTTTCTAAAAAAAAGTTATTATAAATATTATGTAAAGGTACACGTATATTTATTTTAATGCGCAATACGTCGTCCTGTTTTGGCGAATGTATGCGCAAACAACATCATTAAAATTTATTGTACGAGCTAAAATTATTGGATGTACTCAATGTGCAATATGTTCAAAGATGAAAAACAAGCTTGGTCCATGGTTGACCTGAACTACGTTTTCTCTCGTCTCATAACCGTGTGATCGTTCGTACGTAGGAGAACTTTTCGGTATAGTATGGTAATAGCCAGGGCTATGGAGAGAAAACAAGTTCCCCAAGGACAAACTAATCCACCCCTTACATAGTCAAGTATTAAACTTATCACTAAGGCACGGATGTCGTTGCATTTGCAACTTTTCTTCTACTGCTGCAATTTATAGCTAAGTTTTAAATTCGTTGTGTGTAAGTACGAACAAGAGTCTAACATTTTCAAGTGCAATTTTTCGCAATTTTTGGGAGTTTTGTCAATTTTATTGATTCTACTCGTGTATAAAACAATTCAAATTATTTTACAATTTTTCCACGTAATATCACTTTTCTAAATACCTTTAAAACGGTTTAGAACAATTCTATGAAAAATTCTTATTTTATTCAGACTTCATTACAGTAGTCTTCATCGATTAATTTTGTTTATCTTCTCTTGATTTGAGATTTGAATAATACCATAAATGTTCAGGATAAACATACTTAGATGCCAGATTTCTCACATCTTTCAGTTTAGATTTTTATTTAAACAATGGTCCATTGTATAATAAAAAATTATTTGTTGGTACGCTTAATGTAGTAGTTTTAGGTTTTTGAAGTACAAAATGGTCATTGGCAGTAGAATGTACAGATAGCTGCTTAAATATAACCCATGTTATATATGTGTATACAATTTATTGAAAGTATATGACCAACATTTTGGTGCAACAACCAGACATATCCGGATATGTTTGGTTGTTGTATCAAATAATAAGCCAGACGTCTCCATTTGTTTAATATCCCAGTATCTAAGAATCGGATATGTCTGATTGTTGCACCAATCGATGTGTTTTTTTTTTTTTTTTTGATTATATTAGCCGAAAAAGTGATTTTGACCAAAATTTAAAGAAGTCCCGTTGTTGCCCCCAGGTTTTCAATTGATTTTTATACCCCTTTCACAGCTCAAAAACATTAAACTTTCCAATCGTTCCTGACCCGTTGTAAAACGTAAGTTGTAAATGTGTATCTATTAGTTTAACCATTACTGTTACATTATTCTTCTTATTTTACTTTTCAGTGTCTTATACCATTTAATAATTCAATGCTACTTATTGTATACATGGAAACTAAAAATATGTGCTTAGTATGTACTATTAAGTCGTAAATTATTATATGTGACAGGAACCCAGTCTTCGGTACATCCTTTTAAACTGAGGCACGTGCTTCAAATCAAGTCCTTCGTCACGCCACTCATCTTGGTACTCTTACAATCGGAATAATATAATACAGAAGGCCGTTTAATGATTTGCGATGGATTGAAAACCGCACACAGTTTTATACGTCGCAGTGCAGCACGTCCAAGCGCTGTAAAGAGACAAAGACAAATCAAAACCAGTAATGAATAATGATAATGAGCAATAATGTAGCAATATTATAATGTTTATTCGTGACACGCGGTAGTCGACCAATACAATGATAATATTCAAATACTAATTCATATTCTGTATCCGATTCAACATCACGTTATATTGTTAACCTCCGAAAAACGCACGAATGTCAATGGGATGCGTACACAGCGATTTTGCGTTCATATATTATAGGACGTCGTGCACATGAGCGTGCCCAGGATTTCTTTTTGGGGATGGTTTAGTTTAACCTTAAAGTTTTAAAGTTAAACTTTAATACTTAGAACAATATAATTCAAATAAATGTAAGTATATACTGTATTAATTAAAAAAAATTTAATATTTCATGTAAATTTGTTTAGTCAAAAATAAAATAATTTTTTTTTTGTAAATATCATGAAGTTGAAAAAAATAAGCCAGTCAATTTGGGGGTGGTTTGAACCCCCAAAACCACCTCCTCGGCACGCCCCTGGTCGTGCATATTATAAATAATAATAATAATAATAATAATAATAATAATAATAATAATAATAATAATAATAATAATAATATAGGTAATATATTACAGCGCGTATGTTCACAATGGTCGCCGGTTCCGTGTAACGTTATAGGTATACGCTGTGTCCATATTCTATACCGTATCTTTCCCAAAGAACATAATATTATGATAATATACGTCATCTGTTGCAATACGTCACGCGGCCAGTCGACCAGTTTGTAATTTGAATTCGCGTCTGATGCGTATTAATGATTACAATATTAAGTAATACGATCGATACAATGTACACATGTATAGCAGTACATGCCCAATGGACAATATTATGCGCTGTGTTGATGTATCATAAAAATAAAACGACCGTGTGCGTTCGCCATTGACGCGTGTGTCCGATGTGTGTGTTGGCAGGTACGTACACAACTTGTTGTGTCGACTGAGGTTTTATTTAATTTTTATTTTTTTCCACGGGACCTTCACAATATTATGTAGCTACGATGGAAACACGTTTTTGTTTTGAAGTTCAGCTGTTACGCTGCACGTATTATAAATTATAATACTACAATATATTACTACATAATAATAATATACAGTCATCGCGTCGCGTCGACTGTACTACTTTTAATCGTGGTGTAATCGCACTATGTCTGTTTTGTAACGCTCGTTGTCGTTCGAGTGAAACGCGTGGCGGTAATTATCGTCTGCAACCGTTTGGTCCTTATTCTTCAACCAATTCGACTATATCAGTGTTCTATTCGTAGGACTCGTGGGAATATCTATTTATATTTTTTTTAATTTTGTTCAGTAATTTCCCCGACAGCTTATCTGATGAAGGCCGAACAATCGCAAGTCTCATGGGATTATAATATTATTGTTAATAATGACGTTATGATATATTTATGCTTTACTATCATGTAGCCAAACATTTACTGTGTATAATGATGTAGTGCGAGACTCATTGCAAACTTAGTGCAGCTCCTAATTGTTAGGTCAAATAAAATAATTACAATTATTTATCGATTTGTTTGTACATTATATATTATTTGGCTCGTTTTGACTTCATCGGTTGTATTATACACAAGTATTTATATATATTTGAAGTTTAAACTACTATGCTACAAATGTTTTACCGAATGTCTGTATGGTGTGATTCCACAGATAATGACAATTTTTTCGTCTTTCTTAAATTTGCGTGTTTAAAATTTGCATCTGTCACAATATGTATTATATGTTTATTTTATTTTTTCATTTTGCCTTTCTTGATTACATTCGAGCAATGAATTATTATAAATATATTATATATACATATTAGATATACAGACTTACAATATGAATGCATACAAATAAGGTACACTGTGTGTTTACAGTTAAGGAATTTCAGAAATATCGTTCACATTTTTGCTTTAAACAAGCTTGCATTTTATTGTTTTAAACTGTTTTTGATGAAACGAACAAGGAATTTTCCATCTTAAATAGATCATAATTTATATACCTGCAGATGATTTTGTTTGTTTTTCAATAGGTATAAAAATTATAAAGATCAATGAGTTGATTGAAATTGATTAAAAATAATATTACGAATGCGACGATTATTCTCAGCGTGAACTGGATATAACTGGTATATTCGGTATATGTATTGCAATACAACATTTGAAGTAGAATTGTTTTGTTTAAAACGTCTAGTTTTTATCATATTATTTTGCTACAAGCTATCAATAAAGATAAAACATAATATGTTTTTAAGTGCACTTATAGTAATAAAATAAAATGTATATTGTACGAGTTTATTTCATATTGACGCAATTGAGGTAATTTCTTTTTAAATATAATTTATATCTTTTTTTAGCACAAATGATAATTTGATCACATAGATTTTTGAAAACGTGACATCTTACTTAATATATAGTTTTATTATGTATTTATTTTAAAATATGAATCATTTGTATAATAATAGTCATACAAATATTTTAAATTGATTAAAACTGTTCTAAACAGCATAAAATAAATTTTGTTTTTAAAAAATCATGTATGTTCCCAATGATGATTTAGTAGTTTCTTTAGTAACTTTAGAAGTATGTTTCGCTTCCTGTACATTCAGTATTATCGCTTGCTATAGCGAACGAAGTGACGAAGGCCACGAAAACACCCGATTTTGGGTACTTTTGATTCCTTGAAATAGTTGAATCTAACCGGATTTGTTAAATTGATATTTTTTATTTATTGTAGACGTTTCAACGATATTTGGATTTAAGGATTTGCATTTTTTGTCCCACAAATAGAAAATGTTATGAATGCCGAGTGTAATCTAGGTGACATAATAATAATATACAAAACGTAATATTAAATTCCTTGCAGTCGAACGATATCTAAGCGAAAGACTGGGCGTATTCCAATATAAATTTAGCATTTAGTCTATTCAGCGTATATAGGTATGTAGAGCGATTTAGGTGTACTGAATTGAATTTCTTATCTCATACAATAATTGTCCACATAAAATGGAAGTATTTATTTTGAACGAAGTATTTTAAAAAATGATACGCTGCTTATAATACAATAAAATAAAAATAATCAATTAGTGCTGTAAATAATATACATACACTGATTTCAAACTTTAATCATAGAATAAAAATTGACTTAGGGTAATCTTCTGAATTTTCGATGCCAGGTAAAACGGCTTATGAGTTCGTATATATAGTTACGAATTTACGATAGAACACAAAATTACCAATTTAACGAGTTTACGAGTATACCATTATATTTACAAAGTTCCCTTTCAGTTGCACGATGAGAATTATGATGTCTGTCGTTTACCCGAGTGATGGGTTACAGAAAATAATATATGAAAGCTTTGATGCGAAATCATTTATGAACCGACGACGTTCAAAATCTGAAAATTCGCGACAGCGGTGAAATTAAAAATCGAGGTTCTCGAAAAATATATTTTGATTGGGGTGGGGGGAGGTAAACGTGACAATATCGGGGGCCTAACCTGTAAACGCAAACATATACTGAGTCGGCGTATATACACCGTCGTGGCGAGGACTCGAAAAACGACGGATTTCGCAACTGGCGCGCAAAGAGAAAATCTTTCAGGATCCTTGTCATAGAAAACTATAATGCATAGGTTCTTAACCTTTTTTGGGTCATGGACCCCTTTCAAGTAAAAGGTATAACCACGGACCCCCCTCCCTCCTTAAAAAAAAACAATTTAGTTTTTTATTTTAATTAATTTTTAAGAATTTTACCAAAATAATAAAATATATTATATATTGATAAGAAAAATTAATAAATAGTTTACGGTTGAAATTTAAAATGTATAAAATAAATAAAATAATTTCTACTTCGTCCGACAAT